>JACXVL010000023.1:0-74646 GCA_014898675.1 Athelia sp. TMB | reverse complement strand
TCGGGGGTCTCCTGCTCGGCGGCGTCGATCTGCCTTTGCCAGAATGATCTCAGGAACTCGTGAAGTGGCTCGCCCGCCTGCACGTATGGAGTCGACATCGAAAACTGGCAGAGAGGGGGAAGCGGTTGAGGCTCGGGGCCGGTTCACGATAAGCATTCAACGGCGGACTGACAGCGTGACGGTCACATTTGACACCTTGAACCCGACTTTGAACCTGAGCGCTGAGCCACAGTCGAGTGCAATGCTGTCCCGAGTACATGACTTCCGAGCACTTCTAAGAGCTGATTTTATCTAGTTAAGCTAAAGAGCCTCAAAAATATGAACCATATGGACGCTTCCATCTTATCCCGATACTTGCAACTTGCATGCACCAATCTATGCCAAATCATGGTCCGTGATATTGGATGGTCTATCGAAGTAGACCGTAGAATTGCTCTTTGTCTAGACCTTCAACGCTGCTCACCTCTACAAATTTTCAAAGGAAGAAAGAATATTAATTCGGCCCTGGCCAGTGCGCTTTTCTCTGTTCGACCAAGTTGTACTTAACGTGCTATCTAGTCTAGATTGAGCCTATCGGTGGAACGCGAATTTCATGAAAAGAAACAAGCACTGAATGGTCGGATCGCGGTCCATGATCAAATCTGCTCTAATACATATCGATATTCGGCCGCGACGATGGCCGAGCTTGGTTTGAAATTCGGCCGCGCTGACTCAACCCACCAGAAAACCCTTATAACCTACGGTAAATTTCCGGCCCTGTCAAGTCAGACGCAATGGTATTGTCACTAGCGTACAGGTATATCACTGTCCCCCTCCCTTCAGCCTTGTCTCACGCTACACGCCCGACCAATTTCCCATTACTGGCAAAGCTATATTCACAGCTACGACTGGAAATTCTCCTCAACTCTCCCGGTGCCTTTGCATCCAACTATGCCATCGAGAGTAAATTTACCCCTGAGCAGTGGGAAGAGCGTCTATGGAGGGATGGCGTCACCGTGTTCGTGTGTGTTGCAAGATCGGATGCGGAGGAGGCCGTGGAACGCTCAGACCTAGGAGATCTTAACGGGGAGTGGGTGGGTGCTGCAACAGTATTTGGGCCGATTCCAAAAAAGGATTATTCACTTGCGCCCGAGTCAGGGAGCCCTGAGGTGGGCGGGGATGCCGAGGAGACGAAATGGCAAATGACGGCGCTCTTCACATCGCCGTCGCATCGAGGACAAGGGCTTGCTAAGAGCTTGATCAAAGCTGGGAAAGCTTACGCGAGAGTTCAAACTCTCGCCCAGGACCCGGAAGCAAAAAGGCTCCGTGTGCGCATCATGGCGCACCCCAAGAATTTGACAGTAGCTGGGCTTTATGCGAATCATGGATTCCACGATGTGGCGAGGGCGACAGGGAGGGAGGCTTTTATAGCGAATGGAGACGAGTCGTTGATCGCGGCAAAAATTGCGGAGTCAGAGGAGGGGAGCGCATTGTTGGCCAGCAGAAGTGCGCTTGTGATGGAGTATGTGGAATTATTGAGGGACTAAATTGAGCTCAGCATCGCATGGCTGCAGAGACTATCAATTATCCATGCACAACCGTTCATTAGAGTGGACTCACGGACGGTGTTTCCGATCTGAGCGCATTTAGAAACACGTCCCATCAACTCTTCACACTCCTTGAATGCATTAAAGACTAACAAGAGTTATCAGTACGAAGAGTTATCTATATCAGGATATTGTTCGCTCACTTCTCTCAGCAGGGTGCATGCAGGTCTTTGAACCATACTTGTCCACAAAGTCATGAACGTTGCTTTCCACAGCTTGATACAACGAATGTAGTTGCGTATCCAGTGCTTCCGTCGGCCCACAGCCGTCAACGGCATCGGAGTACAGTTTCACGACGTCAACAAGTTGCTCCCCTAGTTTGACATACATGGCGTCTTGAGATGCTACACGTCGCAAAAGGTTTGCGTGTAATTTGAAGATGTCTGCGAGACCCACTTCCCATACGGAACTATTGGACGCATCGGCGCATGAATCTTGAAAATCCGAGCTAAAGTATAACTTGCGAGCTTCGGCAACTTCGGCTTGCGGTTCGCGAGCAACTAGTAAAATCATCGTAGTAGCACTGTTATTTCGGAAAAAAGACGAACCTGGAATTTGGGGCTCCTTTGACTGTCGTGCCATAGCTTTCCGCTTTCGTAAGAAGCGGCTGAGAACACTTTTACGAACTTTGGATTTGGTCCATGCTATCTTAGAATCTTGTGCATGTGTTCCTAGCGTAGAGAAAATCGCGTACCTTTAACGGCAAACCGCTTTTGCGACCGTCTCAGATGGTCAACCTTCTCTTTGAGCCTCCGATTCTCTTCTACGAGGACACTGTCGTTCCCTTGAGTGCGAAGACGATTCCGCTCGAGCTTTGGCCAATTGACAGTTGACGGGGAGAAATGATGTTGGCGATAGGGTGACTGAGAGAGATAATGATGAGGTTGTGTGTAGAACAGAAGATTTCATTAGGGGTACCACTTTCAAGTTGCTCGAAGCCTGATTAGGAATTGGGGCGCCTGCCCCTCCATTTTCTGCCATTACATTTTCCGCCGATTCAATAGAGCTTGGGCTGCGCACGGAGGTCAAAGATCTAGCCTCATCCTCCATCCTTTCTTCTTTAGTCTTCAACAAGTCCGAAACGAAGATCTCCGCGCGAACAGGGAGCGGCCACATGCGACGGTACGTTTTATCATTTCGGGTGCTGCCTCTGCTGATGTCTCCAGTAATAGAGTTTCTTGTTACCCATGCAGAACCATTGGCCCTAACCCAGAGGTACAAGGCTGGAATTATTGGGTGAGAGGTGAGTATCCACGAGTGTGAAGAACCCGCCCCGCCCTCAGGCCCGCCATTCCGATCAAGACCATGCCATTCCATCCATCCAGTAGGAGACTTCCAGTGAATAGACATGGCATCCTTTTTCAGGTTAATCCATATGTCACCCACTCGACCGAGCTCTGAACGGGGGGGCGTTACACCGCGGAATTCGCTCCACGCAAACCCCTCCTCGGTGAATCTTGCGCGATGAGGCGTTTTGACGGGAATGTCATCCTCCGCAACGCTGATGAGTTTAGGTATTTCAATGATGCCAGGGGGTAGAAAATGAGTCATCGAGGTCATGGTGGAACAACACGCGTCGCGTTGCTCACTTCTTTGTTGTCTGTCACAGTCGTCCACCACTTGTAAAATTTACTTCCTTTTGAGCTCCGCTTCAATTTGTTTGCCATTGCTTCATAATTCTAATTTCAATTTATGATTCTTGGTTCTTCCTGTGATATATAAGCTCCAATTATTGGCTCACAGCTCTACAAGTATACATATGTCAGATTGTGCTGAAGATCCCGCGCTGTGGCAGTGGTTGTGAATGCCCTTTCGGCATCAACCTACAAATCCGCGAAGGCCTCTCGCTCTATGCCCGCCCTCAACGGCGAAATGAATCCCATCTCGCAGCTCAATCTTTTTTGGCTCAGGATCTCCCACGCCCATCGTTCATTGGTCTATTTGTCAATACCAGCACCATAAGTTCTCTGTGGCCTGCGGAGAGTAGCATCCAGGATCCTATCGGTATAGGATCATGCTGTGAAGCGAAACGAATTAGTGGGAAATCTGGATTTCCTACTGACCAAAAACTGGCCATGCCAGATATATCCCATCACGAGTAGAGCGCTCAGGCTCTACTAACACATGATGCATTACGTCCTCACTCGTGTGTCTGCATTGCCTCCCAATCCAGGAGCAGCTTCACGGTCTCGGTGTGATTGTTGAGTATGGAATGCCACAGCGCAGTTTCTCCCCGAATTGACCGAGCACCGATGTCCGCACCACGCTCAAGTAGCAGTTTTACAGTCCTGGTGTGGCCTTTGGATGATGCCTCAGACAAGGCATTGTATCCGCATCCGTCTTGATCGTTCACATCTGCACCCCAGTCTAGCAGAGACCTCACAATCTCGGTATGACCTTCTGATGCTGCTTCGGACAGTGCAACGTATCCCAGTCCGTTACGAGCGTGAACATCCGCGCCGTGCTCGAGTAGAAGGTTCACGATATCAACGTGACCTTGAAACGAGGCTTCAGACAATGAATGATATCCATGGTCATTGCGAACATTGACGTCCGCGCCGCGCCTAAGTAGCAGCTTCACGATCTCCGTATGGCCCGCGGATGATGCTTCAAACAAAGCACCATCACCATTGGTAGATCGAGCATTTGGATCCGCACCACAGTCAAGCAGCCGCTCTACTATCCCAGCATGACCAGCTGACGCTGCCTCGCATAGAATGTCGCGACCGTTTTGTGCAGCATAGTAGAAGGCGGTGTGTCCGTCATCATCTACGGCATCGACATCGGCCCCCTGCTGAAGTAGCAGCTGCACGATTGTGGCATGACCTGATAATGCCGCGAAGTGTAGCGCAGTGAAACCCCACTTATTTTGAGAATGTGCGTTGATAGGCGCGTCGCGATCCAGGAGCAATTCCACGATCTGAATGTGATTGTGAAGGATTGCTGCACATAAAGCCGTGCCGAATTCGCCTGCCTGGATAGTGGCATCTGCATTGTGATCCAGAAGCAGGTTCACGATTTGCTCGTGACCTCGTAGTGACGCAGCTTGTAGTGGTGTGCCTAATCTCCCGCCAGGAGTGTCTGGATCTACACCCTGCTCCAAAAAATACTCCACGACCGGTTTTATACCCAGGAGGGAGGCGTAATAAAGCGGATGAGCGGGACTTATCAGGGATTCGTCAGGATTGTATTTCTCTAAGGGGTGGTCCGGATTGCGTAGTCGTAGCCAATTGATAAGCGCGCAGCTCGAGGCTGGCCCGAATACTGTACTCATACGACCTTAGGTTCGTCACTTGTCCCAAGGGCCTTCGAACTAAACCTAAATTTGGTCACAGTCACAGGATTTTCAGAGTCCTGAACCTAACTTGTGACTCGGCGCAGTATAGGCAATTTCGAATAAACCAAGTAGTGTAATATCTAATTCTAGCAGATACATTCATCCATCTCCTCGTCATTATGCACTATGGTAAGCCTTCAGTCAATGTAAATCGATGCTGAAAAATTCTCCGGACCTTGATTTAACTTAAATCGATGTGGCAGATGCCCAGTTTTTGAAAGTGCGTAGTTATCGTGAGTGCAGCCGTTGGAAATGGTTGCAGAGAGACCATGTTGACGAGTGAAAGATTTTCATGTGTCAAACTGTGGTTTAGAAGTAAGGGCTAGTAAGGGTATGAAGACCGATCCCATCGCTTGCCCTCCGGACACTTCCGGTTCCACTGGGGAAGAACTTAGATCGAACTTGTCCCATGTCACACGGCGCTGCGAACTTGCGAACTTACCAATCGCCTCGGTCACACGAAATTGGCGTGAACCTAAGGTCGTATGAGTACAGTAGTTGCACCACAAGGCCTTCGGGAATCGAAGAAGTCGTGTAATCCATAGAGCGGTAGTGATCTGCCCAATGTTCGGCTGCATAGAGCGAAAGAGGGTATGAATGTAGATGATCCCTGGTGATAGAGTCGATGGTGTTGAAATGTAAAAGATACGCAAGGCATGTTTGCACGATAACTGAATGCGATATACGCGCACTGATACCAAAGAATGCCGTCGCCCCAGCAGCCATGCGATTGGATATGAGGTATTCTTTGACGGAGAAGTGAGCAAGCTTCACGATTATAGATGTCGCCGAAAGGTGAGGTACAACACGTCCGGGAAATACCGAACTCGCCATTGGGTGACCTCTGGCCTGAGTGCCAGTAACAAGTCCAGAGCATACAGCCACAGCGATCGTTGGATCGCCATATCTCAAATCAGGGTCGTACGACGGGCCACACGCCGCATCGAGGTCGACGGATACGACTTCAGCTATTTCCTCTAAAGTTAAAGCCCGAGTTGAGAATGCTAGCCAGTGCAGCATTTGGAGGAGATCTCGAGGGCGACTACATCTGGAGAGAATTCGCTCATATGCTGCTTCCAGATCCTTGGGTAATGCCTCCAGCTGCCTCTTGACCTCCCGCGGATTTAAGCAGTGCTGAAGATCATCCATCTGCAATGCCACCCATCTGAACCTATTTCAATGTTTAGCAACAAACGCGCTGCGAACACGTGAAAGTCTTGTTCTTACATTCCATCCGCGCGCTCAGCTAGCGTCGACTTGATGAGGTGAGAAGTTTTCTCATCCCAGCGATTCATCGATAGCAGGCGCTGATCCAAGTATATCATGATGTCAATCCGGGACATTTTTCCATCGATTCGGAGATGATCAATGGGCGGGAGGAGACTTAGTTGCCTTTCAATATCGGGCTCTGGTCGACTGGTGAACAAGATATGCAATCGCTTCGAGTTCCAGCTTGCCAATGCCCGAATGCATCCAAGAAGCTCCAACCTATCACCGCACTCATCTAGCGAGTCAACTATGATGTAGAAGTGATCGAAGCCCTCGACCACAATTTGCAGGGTGTCGTAGAGCGACTTGATAGATGGGTGCTCGCGTCCACTACCATGCGCACGATACATATCACGTAGCGCAGCAGGCACGCCCCCACAGCGATAACTTAGTTGTGAGACAACAGATTTCAAGAGATTCTCGTAGCGGGTTAGTGCTTGATTAGAGTCCCGGCTGTCGAAGAAGAAGTAACCACAAGACAAAGTTATGCAGTAACATAGAACACCTGATGGAATGGGGTCCGATTCGAAAATGTGACAAGCCAAAAATATTAGCGGTCCCAGTGGACAGCCCTCGATGCCAGGATACTTCATAGCACCTCGTTCACCTGATACCTGTGGTTGCGACGGGAAAGCACTTACATCGCATAATTTGAAGCATGCTGGCGAAGGCAAATTGTCTTTCAGAAAGATAGAGCGAAAGTGCATTATTCTGTCCCCAGTACCCTATGCCAAGTTTCAAAAACGGGGCTACAACCAATCCAAGGATCGTTGAGTGCGAGGTCTAAAGAGGGGTGTCGTGTTTAAGAACAGCGACTTGAAGCATGCTAGTGTCATCATGGTGTGTTCGGCGGAGTTTTAGTACAGGAAGTCGAATAAAGCTCAATACTGAATTTCCGTGACGGCTAAGCTTACTCGTTATTCAACATGCACTCTGTTCACAAAATCTTCCTTACAATGTGTGGCCCGGGTCTGCGCATGACGTTCAGCAACTCGTGACATCAAGCGCTCGAATTCCCTGAAAGCGCTAAGAGCTAACAAAAACGTTGAGTACACCGAGCTACACTTAGGCACAGGTATTTCGCTTACTTCTCTCGGCCGGATGTATAGAGTCTTTCGACTCGTAGATGTCAACAAAGTCACGAATGCTTTGTGCACTAAGTTCGTGCAGCTTCCGGAGCTGCCTCTCAAGTGTTTCCGTCGGCTTGGAGCCATCGATGGTATCGGAGTAAAGCTTCACGATATCAGCGAAATTCTCTGCAAGTTGCGTGTACATATCGTTCTGAGACGATGCCTGGTGTTGAATATCTGTTTGTAATTTTTCGATATCCGCGAAGTCACGCGTTTTGGTGGCCATCAACGCTTTTCTGTCCCGGTGAACCTTTGCAAATTTTGTAGCTAACATGGCATGTGTAATCATATTAGCTACAAGAAATTGAAGCTGATATTCAATGCCAGTGACGTACCAGATATAATCAAACTATAGAAAGCTTGTTGATTTTCGCTGGCAGCTCTCTCGATGCAACGCAACTGGGAGCGCAAGGAGTCCCGTGCACTTGCTATGAGTGTTGCCTTCGCATCCAGTTGGCTATATCTTGTCTCGTATTCATCGTTTTTTGCTGCTAACTTTTGATTAAAATCTGTTTCTAAACTTTGAGCTCGGCTCTTGAGTTTTATAATCTCGGCAGCTTGAATAGCGGCCTTCTGGGTAGCGGGTTTTGTGGCGTCTAGAAGTCGTTGGGTTGCCTCTAATCGCTGCTGTAATTGCTCAAGCTGAGCAAACAAAGAATCTCGATCCACTCTCAGAGAAGTCAAATCTTCATCAGAGATACGCAGTCTCTGAACTTCTCGTCTGAGTCTCGTGATTTCGGCAGTTTGGTCGGCAGCCTGTTCGATGGCGGATGTTGAGCCGTCAGGAAGTCCTTGGATTTTCTCTGCTCGATGCGGCGTCTTCTCGCGCTGAGCAGACAAATAATCATGTTCTATCCTCAGCGAGGTCAATTCCTTTTCATAGTTGACAGTAGATATTTCCATTGCGTTTTGGGATTGGAGCTGGGTACTGTTTGATAGATTTATCTCATGGCGGATGAGATGATTAGTATTCCGAAATTGACTTTAAATCAGGCGTGCCGCTTGGTCTTGAGATGGGCGATTGACTTACCTTTGTGACTTCTTCAATTCGGCTGCGAGATTTGACGTCCGAAACAAAAGACCTGTCCTCTCGCCCCTTTTCGGGTCTCTCGGAGACTCCCTTAAGTGGAGGGGCTTTAGGTAGAGCCTCGGTAAGCCGATGAATCTTGTCCTCAAGACGTTTGCACTCTTTATTAGTAGACTTTCTCTTGGTACGTTCTTCCTTCAATTCTTCTTCGTGCTCACTCCGAAGGGTCTGCAATCGATCCCTATCCCTTTCCAATGTCTCCACGCGTTGAGCTAGGAGTTCATTTTCCAGGTGGAGTTCGCGCAAAGCTCGATCCTGTTTGCTGCGGGAGGCCAGACGTTGGTAACGGTTATACTCCAGCGCTTCCGCATGCCGCTTGTTGGCCTGCAGCTCTGCGATTTCGCGAGTACATACATCCAGCTTAGCATCACTTTCTGTAAGCATTGACAGTAGTTCCTCGATCTTCCGCTGTTGCTCTTCCCGAATGGTCACCAGTTGTGCAACTTGCTTGCTTTGGGAAAGGAGCTCGGTCGACTTGTTGGTCAGTTCTAACTGGACTGTGGACATCAGATTGGATTGCGCATTCAACGCAGTGACAATGAAGTTTTCGAAATTGGAGCAGGGATTCGTGACGAACAGGGGCCCAAGTTGAGGCGCAATTGGCTATTGTCGAGATAGGGTTTAGTAAACTTGTAGACCTGTTTAGAGTGACGCGGGTGTACCTCGCCTAAAATCTCTTCGACTCGAACTGCCTCGTCCTCGAGCTTTACTGACACCTTTTTGCGTTTGTTGATATGAGTATCATCGCAGGGCTCTGGATCCAAAGTCCTTTTGTTCAGCCCGGTGGCACTCCCCGGGTGGTAAGATGTGGTATGATTCGCTGGAAGACTATCACGCCAGTCGTTGGAGAGAAGCTCGACGATCAATCTTGAAGTTGACAAACAGTTGGTTTCCAAACCCCGACAGGCGATATCATCGGCAATGCATCCTCGAGAAAGCCAAGCGACACGAAAAGGAGTGATCCAAAGGAACATGTTTGGCAAATATGGATGTCGCCCAAGCAATCTCGCTTCCACCGCCGTAAGGTTTGGGCCTGGCCATGATGTCCATGCTTCAACGCCATCGTGGCGCGTGCGGAAGTAGAGCATATGCCGTTCAGGTTTAGTATGTATCCAAACATCGCCAAGAGTTCCCAGATGTGATGGTGGGTCGCATGCGCTGCGGTATTCAATATGTAGCACCTCGATGGCGTGACCGGAATCGCTTTGCGTAAACCGAGGGTAATCTGAGGCTGCTTTGATGAAGCATGCGAATGTATGGGCAGAAGGGAACGTGTAATTGGTGTATCTGTAAAGCTGAGTAACGCCGGGGACCGTTTTTGTGATCATGAGAATGGGTGTTGATGAAGCGAGCTTCGCAGACCAGGACGCTTCGACGCAAAAAGGACTAGGAAGTTTAAAATTGCGATTTTCGTGGGCTCGGGATTGGCCGAGCTATGGCGTCGGCGCTACAATTGCTGATTCAGCGGAAGGCAAGTCGGGCCTCGGCGCCGGTCAACGTTTTGAAGTTTCAACCACTGGCAAGTGTCAACATTTGTTTAGTCTCAGAGTGACGTTGTCTATGCACATGTCTTTCTATGAAATAACTTATCTTCTTCTTTCTATGACCTTGTTTGACACTCTCAGCTTCCTCGACATCCCGACTGAGAACTTACTCGCTGCTTCCATCTTCCTCATCCAACTTGCATCAACTTCTCGGCGTGGTCATTGCATGACGCGCTTTGCGATGTAGTGCGGTGATACTTGTCTCTCATGTTGACATCAACGAGTAACAGCCTGAAGAGCTTGAAGTGGCTTTCGATATCTCAGCCACGGTGTCTGATAATTGTTCGAAGGTACGGCGAAGCTGCAGTACTTCTCAGTTAAACAATTTATCCTATCCGAACATGTCATGGCCAGTCAAAGGGAATTCTTCAGAATTGGTGAAAAATATCTCTCACGTCTGGCTTACCTAGTAACTGTGAAATCCCGATTTTATTCATCGCCACAGTTTGAGGAACTTTCCTCTCGCGCGCTATGTGGTAACTCATCGGATCACACACTTGCAATCTTCAAGACAAGGCTCATCTGGAACTCTTCTTATGTTGCTTATCGACTTATTCGCTGACCCACTGAGCCACGCATTAAAATTGAGCACTTTCCGGTCAACGGCTCAGCGGGTCAAGTCAACCCATTTTCTCGCGGGGTCACATGCCATGGCATATCCTACTGCGACATCATACTGGGCCACTGGCTTGCTCAATCGACCCCGATATCACAAGTGTCATGAGAAGACGTTATCGTTTTACATACTAGAGAACACGCTGTGAATATTTTGGCGAATGACGTCTGACAGAGGGACAGACCGTGTCCACCAAAAGGCCGCCGATGTCACGCCTCTGAAGCCTGTCGCGTCAACACATGTCTTTAACGCCTAGGATAAGTAGTCGATGATGGCAGGTGAGCGGGCGGGGAGTGATTTTAAACCCCCGAGTCTATTTTTGTGACCAAATCAAATCAACGCTCCAGCGTGGACTTATCGCTGGACCTGTATGCAAATGGGCATCGATCAAATTGGCATCGAGAATACAATCCACCATAGTCATATTCACTGAGAGGGTGAGGTCAGAATCGTCGGAGAAGTTGATAACCTCACGATGTCCAAGAATAGGCCGACTTTCAGCGCGTCGACCGATATGTCGCCGCGAGATCGCCCAGAGGGCGAGGTGTCAGGTAATATTTATAGCAACAAGCTACCTGCGCTCTTGAACGTGGATCATTGGTGATGATGTAGTGACTGAGATGTGAGGACTCGATATCCGTATGATCATGTCCATTCAGACGGACTTCACAGCTCAAGGAGTGGCAAAAATAGGGCCACCGATGAAAATATGAGCATATTGTGTGCCCTTCTTCCAGGAGAATCAAAGGGGCATTTTTGAAAATCAAAGCAAAGACCCAGCGCGAGGAATGTTATGTGGCGGCCGGCGCTGCCGGCGTGCCGAACGGGCAATTTCATAGCCCATCCTCGCCGTCGCCCACTCCACTCCTACCCCTATTGATCCTGGCAGTCCCTCGCACCTCGTTCTAAACTTGCTTACACCCCTGGGTCACGTATCCCATCCCTTCGTGAGCCAGTATCATCGCGCCAACACTCGTCATCTAGAACAGGCACACAGTCATGGGTCGCCGCAAGATTGAGATTCAGCCTATCACGGTGCGCAGTCTTCCTCGTATTGAATTGGGCAGGTTACTGAAGCCAGAGGGGGGTCAACAGCATGAACGCAATCGCTCAGTGACGTTTTTAAAGGCAAGTTCCCTCGAAGCTATTTTTGCCTTTAAAAAAGGCTTGGCAAAACGCTGACGGACTTGGCTTTTCTTGGTACCTGTTCTATCCCATTTCCATCTCCCCAATCGCATCTCGCAGCGTAAGAATGGACTGTTCAAGAAGGCGTACGAGCTGGGGGTACTGTGTTCAGTGGACGTTGCCGTTATTATATTCGGTGCGTTCCCTGCTCGAGTCGCCCTCGTACCTTGCTGATGCCCGATGAACTATTTCTAATTATAGAAGAACGACCGGGGCACAATGTAAAGCTCTACCAATACTCCTCGAAAAATGCAGAAGAAATTGTGAAGCGACACGCCTCGTTCGACGGCGACCAGGATGCACGTGGACCGAGCGATTTTGCGAGCGGGAGTGCGAAGCTGGACGACGCCGATGAGGAAGATGGGGAGGACGAGGAGGACGCGGCTACGCCTGTACCTGCGCCTCCAAACAAAGGCAAGGCAGCAAAAGTCGAGCCTGACGTATGCCCACCGTCTTCTCTTGTTGTTGTTTTGCTTGACCAACCGATTTGAACAGCTCGACTACCTTGTCCACCGCCCGATGACAATCCCTAATCCTCCCACTGGTCGCCTATCCAGCTCCACCTCGCGTATGGCCATCCCCTCCCAAACCTCTACCCACGACGGCCCTGGCCCTTCGAAGAAGCCGCGCACAGGCCCACCGCAGAGACGAGATCTAGACGGGATGGTCGACATGGATCTCCTCAGCCAAGCGTACGCCGCCGCCGCTCAGAGCTCTTCATACCCACCCCCTTCGCACTCTTCACGCCTTGGAGGCCCAGGCGGCGGGCCATTCTACCCGCCCCCTGGATCTGCCCCGCCGAACCCGAACATGATGTACCTCGCCGGCCTGCCCTCGCACCGTTTCCCCTCCAGCAGTGGCCCGGCGCGGGGCGGGGGCGGGATGTATCCCCCGCCGATGTCACAGGAGGTGCAAGACTACTTCATGCGCATGTCGGCGCAGCAGTATCAGGCGCAATTCGCCGCGCAGGCGCAGGCGCGTTCGCAGGCTACGACCCACCCGCACCCGCATTACATGCCCCCGCCGAGCGCGGACTTCATCGAGCAGCTACTGCGCGACACCAGCACGCAACCCCCGCCGGGCTTCTCTAGCATCGACTGGCCGATGCACGGCCCGTCATCTGCGGTGTCGAGCCAACAGCAGCATCCCACGCCCCAGCGGTCGCATTCAGGGGGCGGGGACCTACCCAGCTGGATCGACTTTCTGTCGACGCAGGCGCCGCCACCGCCGATGGACGCGTACCCGGCTGGCATGTCGATCTCGCCGCCTCTCCCCTCGAGCTCTGGGATGTCGCCGGCCGTCCCCGCAAGATCGGGGGCGTCGGCTGCGTTCGTAGACAGCACGCGATCGACCGCGTCGCCGAGAGTGGCAGCGAAGAAGGAGAAGAGTGCGGCTGCGGGGAGCAAGCGCGGACGGACGGTGTCCAGTGCAGTGGCCGCGGGCAAGGCAAAGAAGGGAGCCAAGAAAGTGGACAGCGAGGCGGAGGCGGAGATGCATGGTACAGCTGGGGAAGACAGAGATGGCGCCGAGGAGAGAGACACCGATGGAGGAGTGAGTCAGGTTAAAGATGAAGAGAAAGGCGCGGCCATGAATAAGGGCGAGGCAGGAGATGAATGATAGCTGTGTTGGGAAGTTTGGTTTTCCGTTGGGAAGTCAAACTGCGAGAGGGCGACGACGCTGGAGATTTTTGTTGAAGATGGTACAAACGACAATGTGCTGAGCGAGAGGTTGTGGAGGTCTTTTATGAGATTCTGAGTGGACTTACGTGTATGCATATCTGCTCTTTTGTCTTGGAATGCTTTATAACATATTCATACTCCACTTCATGCTTGCAGATCCGAGCTCATAGGTGCTTACCAGTGGGAAAGCAGATCATTTAATGGGCATTCAACACGTATCAGGCTTGAAATTCGGCACCCCTGATCATGACTAGAGGTCCATCAACTTGGCGTAAGCTGGGCACGGGCTGAATACGGCCAAACCCGCTCAAATTGGACAACTCGAAACGGCCCTTTCAAGATTTTTTTTCCACTACTCACACAATCGAGAAAGTCGCGGGCTACACTTATGAACAACTGGGCGGAGCGAGAATAGGGACTGCATCCTGCGATGATGCTACATGCACACGTGCTCGCCGGTTGAAATGCTCTTAGCCCTTCGTGAGCGCGTGAACATTTGAGTCCAGACCTTCTACTATATGTGAACGAACTTCTCGAAGAGAGTTTCAATACATATCGAAAGGCTTTCGTTCGTGCTTCTACTCATAAATCTACAAATTCTCCAAATTGACATAATTCGCTTTCTAGATAACGGCAAACGCTGCATTTACACCGTCCATTCATGCAAGTGGTATGAAGACGAGAGAGCTCGCAGACACATATTCGAAAAAACCCAATGTGAGCGCGCATCTGTCGCACCAGAAACAACACACTCAAGCCGCAGTCCATGCAGTGCACCACCTCGTACGTATATCGCAGATTGAGGGCAAGCAACACTGAGAGCAGGTCTAACAGTTTAGATTCCGAAGCTGTAGAGCCTTTCGAGAAACTTTCACAGTCGAAGCTTCGAGAGTTGAACTTCTAACCTCATAAATGGGATGTGGTCCGCGGAGAGCTTGATCAGATTCCGAGCACGGCTTTGAGTCAGGCTACGTGACGGTCACACGGTTTGTCGACGGGCCGTTGATCTAGTCTCTCCTAGACATCCTTCAAGTACTCGTTCCTCGTTCTTCAGTCTGTTAGTAAGGTCGGCATTTACCCGGCGCATCCGAACTGACGTAAGCTTTCATCACGTGTGGACCAATAACCGCGTCGCGTCTCCCCTCGTTCTGCTCTTATGAGGGTCATCTCACGCGTAAAAAAACAACAACAGAACTTTACATGTCTGCTGTATACCCAATCTTTAACAAAATTCAATGAAATATCAATCGCTAGACAGAGAGGGGTCTTCGCGAGCTTGACTGCCCACCGCACTAAAGCAGCCGTGAATATCTCGTTCTCTGCAACATATGCCCTTCGCATGCTTCAATCACCTCCGTTCTTCTTGAATTTTTTTTGTGTTCATTATTAGACCTTACACGAGTCTACGCTCTATTCTCGGGTGACCAAAGCATTTTAGCATTGCGTATAGGGCATCCGAGTGCTGCCAAACTTGCACATACTACAACGTCTGAGGATCGGGATCTTCAATTTGGATACATATTTGTTAAAGTGACTATTGTATCGTTCCGAATGATCTTGCAGGCTCAGATTTATTATCAAGTCGAAGTAGCTTTGAGGTAGGAATTTTCGAAGATATTTAGACCTCCGAGATCCGAAAAGCTTACGTCAGAGTCGACCCTACGGGTCCAGGGCGCGCTTACTACAGGACTACCGTTGATCGCCGGTCACAAACTTGAAAAGAACTGTCATGCATTTCCAACAGCGAAGTTACTAATCTCACAATGTCCAGAGCTCTGGGTCCCGTGGGGGAGAGAGGTTCATTTTGGAGTCTGCTTCTACAGGTCGGCCATTTACATCGCCTACCGACATTTCGAGGCTGACATGCGCTTCAGTGGCAGTCCCCCCAAATCTCCGCAAGCCGAAATGAAATCAGCATACAGTTGTGATAAGAAGCGGTATTTCTGAAGATACGTGGCCTTCACACATTTGGCAGCTGTGCTTGATGCTCCGAGATGCTGTGGGCAGGGCACTGCAGGCCTATTGAGCCCAACGCCCATTCCCGCCATTATTACCAACATGAGGCCTCCATGCACGCTCCGCTCGAAATTCATATAACTAGCTTTGACATCGGTTGCGATCTGCCCACTGCTTCGAGACCTACCTGAAGTCTGGCCTGGTTCAATCCTTCCGAATACCCAGTCCCTCAGCTATCATTGATTCTGCGACCTCCGACGGTGCGTATTTCTTTTCCACGCTCAATCGGTGCTTGCCGCTGAACACCACCAGGCGCCACGATGGGTTGCGGAGCCGATAGAGAAGGACGTGTAGTGAAAAAGCGGGCCCGATCTCCCCACAACGATCATGAGACAAGTTCTAAACGCTCAAAAAGCGGAACATCAGTAGGTCTTCAGATTCGACCGATGGTATATATTTGATCTCGCATCGGCAGACGATTAACTCCACAAACGTCTCAGGAAACGCCCAGGTCACCAACGTCACGGGTGATCACGTTACAAATATGACTGGTGGTCATCACACGCACATCGGCGACGGAAATGCGTATCTGGAGTCAATCGTTCAACGCTTGCAAGTTATAGATGATAACGCAACTGGTGAGTTCTTTCTAAGTTACCCCTAAAACGTTTTCCGAAAGCATTCGGCAGAGGCCAAAGTCCACAGCTGGCTTGCAGCCACGGATGTCTCGCAGAACTACAGTGCTGCCCGCAGCAAACATCAGGCGGGCACCGGCTCTTGGTTTCTCGAAGACAAGTTGTACTCTGAGTGGAAAGAAAATCCCAAGAATATTCTCTGCATCTACGGAAATCGTCAGTGTGTTTCGTCATCTCTCACATCTGCGTACTTAGAATGGTCATTCAGCTGGGTGTGGGAAGACCATTCTCTGGTGTGTTATTTCGCTTGAGAAATTCTACCAATGGATATTGAATGCTACTACCTAGCTCGTCTATCATCGAGGAGGTCAAAGTGCTATGCGAATCAAGCCCACTCGCGAGCTACGCCTATTTCTTCTTCGACAGCAGAAACTCCGATCAAGGCCTGCTACGCTATGAGAAACTCGTCCGTTCTTTTTTGTCACAAGCTGCCTCCCGTTGTGGCGGATTGCCGACCGTTCTGAGAGATTTGTATTACAAGCATGGTAGTGGGCGCGAGAATCCGTGCCTCGCAGATCTGTGGGAGACTCTGCGGCTTATAGTCGAGGGATTTGATCACTTTTATGCTATCATCGACTCCTTGGACGAGTGCGGAGATCGGATTGAGCTGATGCAGATGCTCCGTTCATTGGACAAATGCAACGAGGACAGATTGCACATCCTCTTGACGAGCAGGCCAGAGCCAGACATCGTCGATTTCCTGGCCCCTATTCCCCGAGTATACCCCGTACAAATGCAAAGCTCGCTCGTGAACAGCGACATCGGGGCTTATTTGGACGACCAACTAGCTTCAATCAAAAGTTGGGACGCTGACCTCAAGATCCTGGTCAGAATGGCACTCGCCGATGGTGCCGATGGCATGTATGTGGTTCTTCTCGCTCACTTTTTAGAATATGGTAGAAGACTTACTTTTGATCTAGGTTCAGATGGGTGGCGCTGCAGCTTTGTGGACTGAAACGCTGCTTGAACGCAAGAGAGGTAAAAAAGCAACTTCAGACGCTCCCAAAGACTCTGGAGAAAACTTATGAACGCATTCTTGCGGAGAGTGATCGTCCACAAGATCTCCTACAAATGCTGCATTGGCTCGCATTTTCTGTCCGTGCTTTGCGACTCGAAGAACTGGCAGATGTTGTATCAGTCGATCAGGGTGCCGTGGATGGCCCCGCTTATGACCCGGATCTGCGATTTGGGGACCCCACTATTGCGTTGGCCGTATGTGCTGGCCTCGTCACCCTGTCCAATGGTATGCATTTCTTCTAGAGGCCCGGCCAGTTTCTGACGAATCTTAGGAAATGTGAAATTGGCTCACTTTTCCGTCAAAGAATACCTTACATCTGACAGCATCAAGGCGGGGGCGGCAGCAGCCTTTTATATCAATAAGAGCATCTCGCACTCAATGATTGCTCAAACCTGCCTCGTTTATCTGCTCAATCGCAACAGAGTCGAGTCTGCGGCCAGTGCCAACTCTACCTCGTTTCCTCTCGTAACCTACGCCGAAAAACATTGGGTTGATCACTATCGATCAACAAACCAGACCACCTCATCAGCTATCCAGGCTCTTCTTCTGCATATGGCGTCTTCAAATGGGCACATCGACGTCGTGAGGCTGCTTCTTGAGCAGGGCGTGGATGTCGATGCCCGAGACATGTGGGGCTCCACCGCATTGCAACTTGCCACCTCCCGCGGCCACAACGAGATCGCAAACCTGATCCTCGCGCATGAGGTGGATGCCACCAGTCAAGTGAAGGATGGTTGGACCGGCATCTTGAGCCAGTGGGGTGAAAGTGCTTTGTGCATGTACAAAAAGCTATTTGGGGGTATTGAGCCAGCGAAATCTGGCATGCGGGAGGTGGGCGAGAGCAGCAGTGCGAAGGCTTGAAATGGGGGTGTTGAAGGTAGCGTAGGATGGATGTGACGCGGCGGAAAGTAATGCAAAAGGTAGAATATTATTCTAAAACCCCTCGGCGACGAATGGGAAGTAAACCGTTGTCTCGGCGTTGTGTTTGGAACCCTCTTTAAGTCTAATCATGACTCTTGCGACAGGGCCATCATGTGGCTGAGGATCGAGTATTAGCGAGCGCATTGGCTGCCACTTTGTCGTTGAGGCACGAACGACACACCGAATAGATCAAATCACGGCCCTTTGGTAGTGCCGATGCGGCATAGCTATTGTATGTCCCCTACTGATTATAAGATGGAAACATACATATAGCATATATACATGTATGAATGTTCACAGGCAGCCAAATCCCGCAGTTATATGAGAAATATGGTCACAAACAAGACACTTGAACCTGCGTGACAAGCCCGCGTATTTCTGCAGCCCCTTCCCAGCGATACTCCGGTACAGAAGCATGGATCGTGGCGAGAACTATATGGTACCAATGTCATTGATCTATGCAGTAGGCGCAGGATAGCTCCATTTGGAAACGAATGGTGTGGCTTTACCCGTCTCTGCATCGAAGCGGTAGCGGAGGACAGTGCCGATGTTGGCGCCATATATATGAATGCCAATGCATGGCTGGTCGGCTAGACCACAGGACACCTGATGGACATCATCGTCGGTGGTACAGCAGACGGTGACCTGGCCTGCAGTCCACATATGCTCGCATTTGGGTACCAGACGCTCTTCCCGTTGCGGTCTGACATATCCGCGCTCATGCTCAGCGCCCGAGTAGATGCCAACAACGCCCCAAGTCTCGTGGCTATGCACGGGGGTAACCTGGTCTGTATTCCAGACCGCCGAAGCGATCGAGAAACGGCCGGAGGGATCAATGTGAAGGGGGTACATAACATAGTTATCGGTGTGCGGTAAGGTCACTGGTTTTGGAAGAGTGATGCCGTCGGCGAGAGCGGCTCGCAGTGCATTGGCGACGAGATTAGTGAGCTTGTGCTCATCTTGCTCCAAGGACACCAAATCTGTGATATCTCTTACGAGGATATCGAAGCGAGGATCGTTGATGGTGGTCATTACTATCAATGTTGGTGGAGATGGCCGTTTGTGTGCAAAGTACACTCGGTGTCTGTGATGATCGTGAAACCTTCGACCGGGCCGACAGATCGCCGAAACCCGCCTTGCTTCTGGAACGTGCACGGGTCACGTGCGTCACTGCACGGCGAGGTCTTATCCAGGTCGTCAAACTGCTCCTTGAGCACGGCGCAGATGTCAACTCGCAGAACATCCAGGGTCTTTCTGCATTGGTCGAGGCATTCTCCCAATGTCATACTGAAATCGTGGCATTGCTGTTATAACACGGTGCGGATGTGAAGGCACGAACTAATCGCGGTTATACGGCATTAATATCTGTAGACATCGACAATCGGGACTCTCACAACAACACACCACTATCATCGGCGTCGTGGGGAGGCCAACTCGAGATCGTCAAGCTTCTTCTAGAGCGCGGCGCATATATTGCGGCTCGGGACGACGATGGTGACGCACCATTGTTATGTGCGACGCTGGGAGGTTACTCCAAGACCGTCAAGGTGCTCTTGGAGCAGGGTGCTGATGTCGGCGCCCGTAACCACACAGGCGAAACCGCCCTGTCTATTGCATCCTACAAAGGCAATTTCGATATTGTGGAATCGCTATTGGCACACGGCGCTGTGAGAGAATAAGGAGATGTTTCTGCCAGAACGATGGAGAGCAGTAACGAGGAGGCCGGGGAGGTCGGGGATTCAAGGATTGGCGAAACCGTCGTGGAATAGTGGTCATATTGACTGGACGTGATGAGATGTGTGTTCGTTTCAGGTTGCAATCGTCTATTCCGGAGATTGACATCCAAATGGTCTTGACTCTGATGAGCCGAACGAGAAACACCGAAAGAGACGAATCACGACACGACGAAGTTCGGTGCAAGCAAAGTTCCATTGATCAAGAGATTCTACTGTAAAAAGAGACAGATCTGGTATTCAGAGATATGTTCGAAATAGTATTCGGCCTATGCAAACTGTCAAACTTGTATCACGCAGAGGACTATGAACACGTACGTAGCTCTGCTTTCTTCCTTCATCCTCTACTGCGATTTTGCGTCGTTCCCTTTGGGCTTCTTCTGCTGTTGAGCATTCTCAGCATTGATAGGCGCCCAATGCACACCATACACCCTCCACGCGAAAAGCGTGCCCAGCACGAGCGTCGCCACCGCTCTCGCATCTCCCGCGTCCACTACCGTCGGCTTCACTCCCAAAACCTCATACACTGTCACTCGCAGATTCTGGTAGAACGGCTGCTGTCCAGCGAGGAAACACCACACGCCTGCAGCAACTGCCCCGCCCCAAACATCCACGCTTCCGCGCAGCCCCACGCCTGCGCGCATCCACCCTGGCGACCTCAAGCGCCACTCGGGTTCCCATACCGAAAGGGCGGAGGCGAGAGTACCCCCACCTGAGGAGGCGATAGCTCCGAGAAAGAGAGGCACGATGGGCGACGCGGCGAGGAGAGGGTTGACCTGCAGCGGTGACCCGGGAGCCGGGGTGAGGAGGTTTAGTGCTGAAAAAATGGATATGACACGCAAAAGGGTATCGATTGGAAGGCATAACGTGTCCATCACTCTTGGTGGAATCTTCTCAAACTTGAGGAGGGGACCGAGGAAGGTGAGTGCTAGATGGACGGCGAGGTACCCAACCCATGGACGCGCGCTGTACAGCTGCGGCGGGGGCAAGCCTAACAGGACATGTGAGGAAACGCCTCCACCCCATGCCAGAATGAAGAAGCCAGCCAGGTACGCGGACCAGGGGGTGCTCTTCCATGTAGAGGATGCACGCACTAGGTGCTGGTGGGCTAGCGAGGTGCGTGCTGCGTGTAGGACAAGGCCAAGTGGAAATGGAAAGAAGGTCGGGTGAGCGAGCGTCGCGAGATAGCGCGTAGATGAAGCCGTTAGGGCGAGGACTGAGTTCGAGCTCATTGTGGGCAATGTGGGCAGCGACGAGAAGGGCGGCAAGCGGCAATCGCAATTGCCTTAGCCCGGGCCGGATCATATACTTACGTATACACAGTTCAAATTTGAACTCATCTTTAAGTTTCCTTCTGTTCATGTAATCTGTTGATTGGCCGTATCAATTCATGTATATTCATGATAAAATAATTCACCAAAGAGACAGCCCGTTCTGAAAGATTAAGAGCCTTCGACAACGCCAACGTTGACAGACAGGGCGAAGCCAAGATTTAGCAAACAGGATACAATCATTGATTGTAAGATGTTAACTCGCATCGAATCCTTCTTTGTTAAATTATAAAATAGGGCGTACTTGTTCAGACATAGAGAAGAGGTTGCAGGCGAGTGTAGTTCAGACTTCAAGTTGGGTAACTGCATTATGGCGGGACCGTGACAGGTAAAATCATAAACTCCCACGAGTCTGAGTCGGGGTTGGGGTCAGGATCGGGGCTTTTAGCCTGTCTTGCGATCAACCATCTTCAACAATCTTGGGTTCCTCCCAGGTTCCTCCCATTTCTCTATGACAGTGATGACTCCCATGCTCATCTACCGGGAGAGAATCAATTTATCTTTCTCCCTCTGTGTGTTCTCTAACATGAGCGTCTCTCAATGGTCAGGTCTGCTATGGAATGCCCGTCCAGGAACCGGTTTTCTGCCTGATTACCGCCAGTGACATTCACTCTGCCAAGGCATCGTTCAACCAAAGTAACTCCAATTCACCCTGCCCTCAAGCTTCCTTGGCACAGAAGTAAAGCCTCAAGAACCGCCCTATCATCGCCTTGTAGACACCGCCCATGAGCTCCGACAAAGAGGTATTTGCGTTACAGTGTACGTACAGGAGATATTTCTTCAGGATAAAGCTAATTACGCCGCCTTTCAGTGGATTCTGTCAATCTTCTTCGCTCATTGGGGGGTAGTGAAGACAATACAGGCAATGCCTACTACCTAGATATCGAACTTGACCTGAGATCTTATCAAACTGCTTTAATTGGCGCTAACGCACCCCTGATTTGGAGGGAACGAGTTCTTGTGTAGGTCTGCTATTGTTTATATGCTTCAGGCGCTTACTGTGGGGGGCAGAGTGGGTGGTGCATCGCAAACAATGCAAATTTCTTTGCAGCAGTCTCGAAACATCTCTAGCGATGTACAGGATGACGATCTGTGCATATGCCATGCCACCTCTCTGGTGGAGTCATTACTCGGGGGATGTGAAACCAAAGAATGTAAGAGAGTCACTTACTGAAAGAGGAAACACGTTGAAATTGACGCCCTCGCGTTCACTTAGGTATTTCACTGCACCTGCTATCGGGAGAAGGAAGTGACGACGTTTTGGGATCACTTTCTCTCAGCATGACCCGCCCAAGCTCTGAAGAAATGCCTCTCGCCTACGAGATGCTTGTAGGCCACCTCACGCAACTTGGCGCCCATCAACTGCACCAATTCCACACTCACGGACGCCTCCCGGCCTTGAACGAAGCAATCTCGTGTTTTCGCCAAGCCGTTACAGCGATTTCTCCTGATGCTACCAACTCCCTTTTGCCTGATGTTTTGACAAGCTACATTGTCGCACTTGAACTGCGTTTTGCAAGGTGTGGCGATGTCGCCGGCCTCAACATCAGCATCCACAGCCAGCGCCAGGGATTAGCTCTCGCCGCAGATGACGAACTGGAGAGGCAAGAAATGCTGGCCAATATTAGTTCCAGTCTCGGCCAACGGTTCAAGTGCACAGGCGACCTCACAGACATCAGCAGCGCCATCGAATATCTTCTGCAAGCGGACGGCCTCGCCGAGGATGGCAGCCCTTTCAAGCCGCTCATCCTGACAAACCTGGGGAGCAGTTTAGGCGACCGTTACTCTATGCTAAGAGACCCAGCGGATTTGGAGGCGTCTATCAGGTATAAACGTCGGGCGCTGGCGCTAGTGGATAATGCAGATCCGCGCAGGGTAAACCTGCTCTCGAATCTTGCGGGAAGCCTCTTAAAACTCTTCCATTGTCATGGCCACATGGAGGATCTTGAGGATTCAATCCGGATTCACAACGATGCGCTTCGGCGAGCACCAGAGGGGCACCCTCTCAGGCTTTCTTGTCTTTGTCGCTTAGGGGGTGCGCAGATGGCGCGATTCAAACGTCTAGGAGAGCTGGCTGACATGGAGGACTCAATCGCCAATTACCAAGAAGCGGTTTCTCACACCAGCGACGGGGACCCAAAGAAGTATAGCTACTTAACCGACCTTGGGTGCAGCCAGCACATGCGGTATTCACGCCTCGGAGAGCTGCCCGATCTAGAGCTCGCATTATCAAACTTGCGGGCGTCGGTAGCCCTGCTTCATGATGATCACCATCAATTTCCGGGCTTACTCCTCAATCTCGCGGAAGCTGAGCTCAGTCGCTTTGTACGAGTCAAGGAGTCAAGCGACATAGAAAACGCGGTCGCGCATATGCAACTTGCGGTCACCTTGACTGCTGGACAACCCAACCCGGAATGGCTTTCCGATCTAGCGTGCACTCAACAAGTGCGCTTCGTCCATCGAGGATCTCTCGAGGATCTGGAGAGTGCGATAGCCAATCTGCGACAGGCACTAGCATTGACGGAAGACAGCCATGCTTACTCTCCGTACTATCTTTCGAATCTCGGAGATGCCTTGACGAAGCTGAGCCGGGAGACGGACGATGCTGCTAACTTGCGAGAAGCCATCGAGATTCTGGAGGTTGCTGCCCAGATATTCGACGATGAACACGCGGAGAAAGTCAAGTGCCTGTACCGACTCGGCTTAGCATTCGCCCAATTATACAACCGCACTTCTGATTCTGCCGACTTAGAGTCGTGCATTTCTGCCCTGCGGCCCGCATCGCAAGCGCGGACTGCCTATCCACAGATTGCTCTCGCAGCTGCTAGAAAATGGGCTGTGGTCGCCACTGAGGCCAATGATTTGGAATCTGCATTGGAAGCATACAAGACCATGCTGGATCTTTTGCCGAAGATCGCATGGTTAGGATTAAGCACAGAATCCAGGCAGAATTGGCTATCGGAACAAGGCTCCGAGACCTTGACCACTCTTGCATCCACCTGTGCCATCCGTCTCGGGCGGCTCGAAACGGCTGTGGAGCTGCTGGACCTATCTCGATCTGTGCTGTGGCAGCAGGGGGCGTCGTTACGTGTGGATTTGGGGAGACTCCGAGATGCTGAACCTCAGCTCGCCGAAGAACTTGAGGTATTAGGGCGGCAGCTAGATGCGGGAATGTTCTCCGATGAAGCATCGTATTCAACACCTGGTGGAGATGAAACTGTCGCGAGTCGTTACCGTCTCGTCGCAAGGTGGGAAGGACTGGTGGATCGCGTGCGGATGCTGCCCCAGTTCAGATATTTTCTCAAGCCGGTTCCTTTTGGCCAGCTTCGAAAGGCTGCCCAGGGTGGCCACATTATAGTCCTCAATGTCAGTTTCGCCGGAGTCGATGCTCTCATATTCGACTCTGATAGTACCCATTCCATCGAGCACATTCCTCTGCCAAACCTCAGCCTACATTCACTCACTGAATTGTCGTCGGATATTATCCTAAAGAGACCACTACATGGTACCGCAGAACAGCATCGTCGCTACTTGAAGACATTCTTCAGACCTGCACTGCGAACAGTATGGGACGATATGGTCGCGCCTATATTCTCTAGGATGAATATCTCCACAAGCGTCTCCCATTCAGCTTTCCCGGAACGCCGCATATGGTGGTATCCCACGGGCCCTGCCACTTTTTTGCCTATCCATGCTGCAGGACCGGGTGGTGCTCTCGATGTCAGCCGACTTGCGGTCTCTTCATACATCAACAATGTCGATTCCTTGCTGAAGGCACGCCAACATAAATTTACAAATCTTGATCGCCCACCAAAACTGCTCGTAGTTAGCCAGCCCAACACTATCGGGCAAAAACTACTCCCGATGGCCACGTACGAAGCAGCTGAGCTCAAAGAGATAGCTATCTCTGCCAAATGGCCAGAAGAGAATATCGTTCAATTGAACGGCTCTGAGGCAACTGTTTCTAGCGTCTCAAGCGCTCTAGATACAAGTTCCCACATCCATTTCGCATGTCATGGACTTCAGCACCCGTTCCTCGGCTTGAAGTCAGCATTCGCTCTTCACGATGGCTTCCTCGAACTCGATCAGATTGCATCCAAGAGGATGACTGCAAGCCGCTTCGCATTCCTTTCCGTCTGCCATGCGGCTGCGGGACTGCGCCATCTCCCAGGTGAAAGCATGCATCTCGCCGCGGGATTGCAGTTCTCCGGCTTCCCCTCGGTCGTTGGGACGATGTGGAGCATCGCAGATGATGATGCCCCAGTAGTCGCCCGATACTTCTATGAGTATATGCTGAGGAATGGTGTGGGAGCGTTTGACCCGGAGGAGGCAGCTGTTGCACTGAATCGAGCGGTGTTGAAGTTGCGAGAAACTGGTAAAGTTCCGGTTGATAGATGGGCTCCTTTCATTCATCTCGGGGTCTGAGGGTCATTCATAAACAGGTCCATGGAAATAAGATGAAGTTTTGCTATACATCACGTAGTTGAGTCAAGTGCTATGGTGCAAGTGGTTTAAATGGAAGCAAGTTCGTGTAATATTCGCTAGCCAACTCAGCATATTCGCCATCTTCTCGACGCAAGCGCCATGTTATTTATGGGGTTTGGGCAAGGCTCGCTGCTGGAACTGTAACCGGTCACAGTTGTGGCATGAACTTGTTCTCTTTCTCAAAAGAGAGCAGGAAAACGATGGTAATGGTTACAACAACTTTTGATTCCGGTGGTATCACAACAACAAATAAACAAATAATTGAAAATTATACAGCCTTAGCCCCTGAAAAGGGCACTTTAAGCAGCGGTGGCGAAGCCAATGCGGCTGTTACTGTATCGAGGTTGCATGTCAGCGATGAAAAGCAGTCATGAAGAATGCACGTACGTGGTGTCGAAGACGGAGTAGTAGTTCTCGAGGAACTTCTGGCCGATGATGAAGTCGACGCCTGACGATCCACCGTCGTTGATCCACGAGTAGTACCCGCTGCCGGAGATGCCGAAGTTGGAGTACTGAGCGGTGGGGATGAGGTATTGCGCGGGCGTCAGAGGGAAGGTGGTGCCACCAATAGTGAACGAGAAGGTACCGGTGGGCTTCGTGGTGAACTTGGCGAGGCCGGTGGAGGAGTCGGTCTTGCCTCCTGAAGCACTCAGGAACTTGCTGTAGGCGCTGGAGGGGATGTAGATGAGGGTGGTGCCGGTGTCGACGATGCCGGAGCCGGAGCCGAGCGAGGTGCTGCCGTACTTGATGGCAGAGACGGCGACACCCCAGTAGGGGCCGACCGAGGAGGAGGTCGACTTGGCTGCGTAGGTGATGGAGCCGGTGTACTTGGAGGAGTCGGTTCCGCCGAGGGTGAGTTCACCGTTGGCATCGTCATCGTCTGAACCACTCTCGGGTGCGAATGAGACACCAAGGACCTCAGTGGAGATTGAGCCCTGGGAGTAGAGGTTGTCCAGGAAGGTAGGGACGGTGGACGCGCCACTGAATTCCAATGAGAAACTGATAAGGGAACAGTTAAGAAAACTACTCACGAGACGGTGTCCTCGGTGAGGTCGACGGGTCCAACCCCGAAGATGCCGTCAACACCATCGAATCCAGTGGAGGAGGACGCGACACCGATGGACTGCTTGGTCACGGTGAGCCCTGCGAAGGTGACAGAGTCGGTGTACTCGGTTCCAGAGAAAGAGCCTGAGCCGTAGGAGACCGATACGGACTTCCCGGTGGAGACACCAGTGGAACCCTTGCTGAACTTGGTGTCAGCACCAACCCAGGTGTTGGAAGAGCCGGTGTCGACGATCAAGTCAAACTGTGGGATCCTATCAGTATTTGCCGCAACAAAGATGAAAGAGAGTACTGACTGTCTGGGAACCAACTTTGACCTCTGCGATGTAGCTATCGACCTCGTTGATGACGGTCCCGGAGCTGGCCGCCGCCCCGTTGTACTTGGCGAGACGCGCCTGGTCCTTGGCCAAAGTCGCGGTGATCGACTTGGACGCCTTTTTGGTGATGGGGTGCGTAACGAAGCTCTCGCGGGCAACAGGGCCAGCCATCGCTGAGACAGCGAAGGAGAGGATGATCGCGGAAGTAAGGGCGTTGAAGTTGACCATTGTGAAGAAAGCTTGGAAGGACTGAGTGACCTGAGTGTGCAGAGATGGGTAGACAACTGAGCTGAAGACATTAGAGCGATTGGAGGCTGCATTTTATATCAAAATATCCAGGGGTAGAGATGGTGCCCGATGAGCTGCACACCGCGCGTAGCCACGGAGCAATACAAGCCAGAAAGGAAGGCCACAAGCTTGTCACTGCGAGCGGATGGGCCTAATAGGGGCTGATACTCCGGTTACGGTAATTGGCGGCTAGCCTCGCATGGCGTCCAACAATGTTCCTTGCACGCTCCAAAGAACTCCGATAACGAATCTGACCCACTCTGCACATTGATCGCGTCATACACGACTTCGACCAGCTCACCTTTCCCTTCTATCGCCTTGCTCATGTGCTTCCACATACGGGCAATCAAAAGGTTGTTTCCTCCACATGGGCAACGATCAACCGAAGCGACGACTGAGCACATGGCCTCATTAGATTTCTGTGCTTCGAAGGTGATCAGTCGAAATGTGGTGCCTACATAATCAATTCGCAGGCACTCACCTCTTATCAGCGGACTTGCCGCATGGCGGTGCCCGCGAGGACCTCAGTCTCGAACTGTCAGAACCGGCCATTGGCAGATCCGTAACTACCTGCAAGTCGTGATATTGTCGAGCCTGTGCAATTCGGAATGCTGGGTTTGGAATTGTGACAGAAAGCAACACATGGAACGCATTGGCAGTCATTTGCCATAGATGACGAATTATCACGGCTGAGGTGGAGCAGCAGGTGCCAACGTACGACCGTTTATGTCTCGAAGGCCAAAGAACGTTCAGTAACCCCAAGGTACGACCCCATGATGTGCATTGACAAACCTGCCAGAAACCTTGATCTTATTTCTTGCCCAAACCAAAGTGCGATTGACCAGGGATGGTTTATTGAACTGCCAGTGGGTGATGCGAGGGCTCATAGGGTACCACATCGCGCAAGTTGAGAATACGAAGCCGGAGGTGAGTAATCCCCGCAGTCCATAAGGAGACTACTCTTCTTCTTCCTGGCCTCGTAGTGACAAGATGCCACAATGGCGACCAGGAATGTACAGCTTTGCGCGGGATAATGCCGTGTCGGGACTCGGAGTGTTGGAGCAGATACCTCCGAGGATATGCAAGCTTCACGCATGGTGCACGCCTGAGAGTCGCATGTCGGCTGTCAGACATGCTTACACTAGGATCCGTGGTACTGTGCTGATGAATAGGATGTGTTGAGTGAGACAAACGGCCACACCGAACTTCGAGGCCGTCCCAACAAAGCGTCGCATCTCAGTGGTTCCCGAAGTACGTCCTTCTTGGTATCGTCGGAATAGGCGGCGATGATGCTGATTGGGGTCAGTGATGCACGCTGGAGAGCGATGCGCAGAATTGACGAGCTCGACGGATGAATGGTAGGGCCTTGAATGCAGCGCCGCATGCAAAGCTGCAATTGTTCACCGGTGTTCCCTCACAGCGCCGAGACCAGTTTTGTAGCCTATGATCGGCACGATGTGCTCTATTGGCAAGGGAGCAAGGCAGGTTTCCGAGAAGAAGAGATGTGCTATATGGGTGAGTGTCTGTCCGCCAGCGTATATTGACCTTCTCATGACGATTAGCATAGGATGCTTAACCAATCGGACTGTGTAGCGCACCATCGTGGCTGTAGGATGCCAGGTAACATCCTAGCGGCAGTCCACCCAGCAATAGGATCTTCATCCGTGAGCGCAATGGAGGGAGATTATTTGCAGATAAAGACAATCATATCAGTTGGATGGAAGTTAACAGGGGTGCGTGCGCAAATATACCTTTGCCAACTCGAACCTGATATCAGCCGCAGACCAGCTTCTCAATGATCGACTACCATTTGCCGGGGCCACGGGCAGGGTTTCCCTCGTTATATCGATGTTGGCCAAATTGCCGCAGGGGGAAGTGATCAAAAATCGAAGTGACTTATCAAGTGGTATCTTATAGCAGACTTCGGCGTCTTATCACGCGCATCTGTAAGTGTGGCGGATAACAGCCAGGTCATGTATACTTCTCTTATCTCGACACCCCAGCTGTCTTTCTGACACTCGTTTGTCGACAGCAATCCAAGTGTCTTCGGTTAGTTTTCTGCTTCCGCAACGCAGATCGCTCATTATGGCGTTCTGGATTTCTCGTTTTTGATTGTGATTCGCTGGCTGAGAGCTTTCAAGGACGCTGCGTAGCGGTAAATTGGCTGATAGAATTTGGTATCAGCTAATTCCATCTCTGCGGGAGCAGCAGAGTGGTGGACGATAGGTTCAAAATTTCGGGCGGTATGTTTTACGGGATCACTGCCACTGTAGACGTCAAGAACATGTCCAACACAAGTCACATGTTCTCTCACTTAGCCCATATGTGCACAATCTTCGACATTAGTGATAATTGATTGCACTTCTCCCTCGATGAATTCATCAGTGTGTACTGTGTTGGGCTTTGGAAACGCTCATTCATGGATAAACAGAATCTGAGGCCCAAAAGCGCTGCTCGCATTTATCGGCAGCCAGAGCCGTACCAGGATGGCTATCTCCTTTCCATCGTACTGTCTCGAATATCATTTCTCCTCGTTTGGCAATGCGAAAGCACGTTCTATCTCAAGAAGGAGATCCTCTCTTGTCAAGTATAGGACTTGACTGGAAAACTGACCTAGCGAAGAATCGACAGTCGTACGTTCTCGCTAGAAGGCCATCAAAAAGCTATCTATTGCACATGGCAAACGGTAAGTGAGCGCATGGCATCATTGAACATCTGTACTTCGAAGTTGATCGAATATCTGGACGACGTGAAGTATCGCAGGTGATGGCCAGGTAGTCGCTCGATGGGTTCATAGATATTTGCTGAGGAAGGTTCGACTTGAAGGCCGCAGCTGCCCCGAATCGTACTGTGTTGAAATTGCAGGAAATCAAGGGAATTCTAGTTGATAGATGACCTCGAGCTCGTTGTATACATCGTGATTAAGGGTCATTCCGACTCATTTTTAGACAGACAAAAGAAAATAGCAATACGTATACAGACAGAAATTGAATCATATGTTGTACATTTGGACCTAGTCCTCGTCGGGAGGAGGATACCCATCATTGTGCGACTCATGCTAAGATGTATCATATGAGCCGATGCGATTGGTATAAGAAAGAAAGCAAGTACCTCCAATTCTCCTCCCGCAGACTCGGCATATGGTTCCACGGGTTCGGCTTCTTCTCGCTGCGCTAGATGTAAGTATGCTTCGTCGACTATAGTTGGACAAGACGCACTCCTGTATCTGTGACCGCATATGATTCTCGCGGAGGCCTCTGCTCCTTGTCTCTATCTGTCGGTCTTTCCCTGTCTCGATCCCGGTCACGATCTCGATCACGATCCCGGTAACGATCTCTGTCTCTGTCTCTATCTCTATCTCTATCTCTGTCGCGGTCGCGGTCGCGGTCACGATCACGACTTTTGGTTAAGACAGGCTCGGGCTTTTCGAGGATGTAGAGTGTGTGTATATAGGGTAGCAACTCTCCCCACGAGTCGACATCAACTCCAACAGGGCGGCGGTCCGGGGCGCCATCCTCGGTAAATAGGCGGGCTTCGACGAGGATGCGTGCAGGCTCAGGCATCTTGCGTTGAGGAAACATGGCTTGAATGACTGCTCGAATGGCATCCTATCATTGGGGGTTCCGTCAGATTAGTGTTAGCAGGGAAGTTGAATGAACAGAACGCACCCATCCACCCATCCTGCCCAGACCACGTCTGCCAAATGCCATGCGTTGCCCACGATAGTCAACCATGATGGGGGAGGATGGTGGGCTGGCATTGGCGTCTGCGAGAGCCTTGATGCAGATCGCGATTCCGGCTGCGAATTCGTTGGTGGATTGGCTGAGCGTGTTCAAAATTGATCGTGCATTCGATCGGCCCATGTCATGATGAGAAGACTGCCCGTGACCTCCATGGTGGTCGCTGGAGGTTACATAGAATCAATCTGAGCATGTATTAGGAAAAGCGGAAAAGAAGATGCCCGACGTACCTCTGCATGTGCACGTATTTCGCCTCCTCCTCATGCATGTCCGCTGGTCCGGGTTCGTCAATGAGATCCTCTTCTGCAGGCTTTTAACGCCTCATCGGCGTGAGCTGATATTGACAGAATTCTGCTGTTGGGTGCTGACCGGGTCAAAGGTAGCTTTCTTCTTCCTGCTCTTGAACATCAGGACGATCCGCAAGCTGTCAATTGTGTGTCAAGGTCAGTACGGGTCAACATGGGTCAACAACTGTCAACGCTGATTGAGCTACGGCTACACCCCACGTGGCGCCCTTCTGCTCTAATTATCGATGTATGCCCATCAACTCGTCCTATACTTGGCACCTATAAATTCAGGTTTGAACAAAATACGATGTTCCCAAGCCGCAGTGGTCAGTGATTCTGCTGTGAACAGCCGGACGAGATGATATCAAGCACCACGCTTGCCTCAAGCATCGTCGATTTGCATTCAATAAATGTCAAAGTAAGTACGCTTCCTGGAGAAGAGAAGAGAGCACAACATTGCTCGGAGGCCAATAGTTATGCGCATACGCAGAACTCCTTCACAAGCGAGCATGTATACCCCCATTCCCCAGTAAACTATCCACGAACGTCGCGAAGTCCTGACAAACCTCGTCCGGTGGTTGTACTCCCGCCTTACTCTCGTCTCCTGCTCTATACTTTCCCGTTTTGACTGCACAAACCCAATCAGCTCAGCCTTGCAGATATAGAATGAAATACGATGTCTTACCGAGCACACGCCACAGCCCAAGCTCAAGCGCTCCCCCGCCAAGGTCAGATTGGATATCGTCGCCGACGATGACGATCTTCCCCTCCTCTTCTGGCGTATCCTCGAAGCCAAGATCGTCGATGACTGCTTGGAAGAACGCGCGCGTCGGCTTGCCCACTATTTCTGCGGTGACGCCTGCCGCATTCTCCAATGCTTGTACGAAGGGGCCAGGGCCGAGCGACAATCCAGAGGAAGATTGGATGTACTTCGCTTTGTGGGTCGCTATCAGCGGGATATTGGGCTTGGATCTTTGTCCAGATGACGAAGGAGACGTTTCGTGCTCTCCAACGAGAATCCGGAAAGCCGTGGTGAGGTTGTTGTAGTGTAGCGATGATGGAGCAAGACCGACAACTACAGAGTCATATGACGCATCCGAGGGTGGTACTGGCAATACAGATGCACATTCTTCACGCGCAGAGTCCGAGAGGAGGAAAAACGGTCTGCAGTTAGACATCTGTTAGCCTGCCTCGAACTTGCCATGAGGCGTACCGTTTGAGCCGCTTCTTCGCCAGGACCTCCCCTACAGCCCCTACACTTGTCCACACCTCTTTTCCTTTTCCTCCAGAACTTGAATGGTCGTGAATATCAAAGCCTATTGACTTTAATCGTGATATCACATCCCTGGTGCTCTCCTTGCTTGTGTTGCTGCAGAACCGGAACGGGATGTGTCGGGAAGAGCGGAGGCGCTGAAGGGCGGCGACTGCGCGGGGGGTGGGACTCGAGCCTATGTGAAGTGTTCCAGACAGATCGATCAGGAGGGCTCGTATGGCTGGTCGCGATCTGGGAGTGTTGGTTGTCATCGAGCACTTGAAGGTGGTGACGCGACTCCGAGTCGGAGGTTGCGAAAGCGATTAGAATCGCCACTCGGAGGGGCCCGGATCGGCCCGGACAATGCCAGCACCTACTCAGTTGACATGACGATGTTCTCGTCTTCCTTGATTGCTTCATGGGTCTCTTGTGCGCCCATCTAACGGTTCCTGGCATTCTAGAGCAAGCTGATACATGTTTCAGATATCAGGTCAAGATCTAGGAAGACTTGTTCTCTCCCGTAGGAAGAATACTAGGGCTCTTGTCTCTTCAGAGCAGGATGGGTGCTACTTCATTGAACAGTGAGCGCCAGTTTGTTATGTTTATCGGTTTCTGCGCTTGGCGTTCTGGATCATTGCTGGCGCGCAGCTCCCACCACACACGTGTAGCGATAGCGCTATGTGTTTTCTTGGAGACTGAAGCCATGCTAAAGTGTGGGGGTGTAGCGCTCACATGCTGGTCGGCAAATCGACGGGTCTTTGCTTGACCAGTCACTGAACATTGCTTCTTGTGCAATTTTTGCTGCCATAAAGCATTGAATATCGGCAGTCCCGGATGGCATGATCATCTTCCCAAACCGAATAACACCAGAGTCCAGACAACATCTTTGCGGCCGCTTGCTAATTGCCGAGCTATCGCTCGATGAGATTTCCTGGGATCTCCTGCCGCAGGCTCGGCAAATTTCGGTTAGGGATATTGGCTAGTATAGGTTGGAATATTTGCGGGATTCCGTCGGTAAGACCGCCGAGCCTGCTCACCAGCCTCACTCACGCTCCGTGAGTATTAGCGGTGTCGAGGGATTGATGCAACAATTCAAGATGTTCTATTATGCAGCGGAATCTGATGAGTGCAGTAATCTGCAAGAGCAGAAGATCATGATACAGGGGAGAGCACATCTCGAGGGTGCTTCCTGCAAGTCGAATACTAAAAGTGGTAAGAGCGTTGTCTATCTGAGCTCGGGATTGCGTGATATAGTTCGCCCTTTGCACCATGCTGAACGCGGACTGTTTACAGGTCAGGGGCGTTCTGGGTTGATAAGGTAGCGCACGACCATTCGAATGGTGATAGATGCAATAATATTACTCCAACAGGTACGTATCATCGTAGCCAGGTTGAATGAGAATTGACATTGAGCGCTAGGGCTTTCAGAAATCATCAGAGCCTGCGCATGCAGAATAAATGTCGGTTCATTATTGAAACTCCGAAAACCGAAATCACTAATCAGGCAAATCGAGTGAGGATCGGCCTGATCTGATCAAATTCGTTCCTGAGCTGGTGTACCGGCCGCCATTCCGACAGTGCGGAGGCATAGGGATGCATCCTTATCCATCATACTAATATTGCCATTCCACGAGGCAACCAGGTGGGCAGCGCGTCGTCGAAGTCTTGCTTTCCCCTTCACCATCTCCCCGAGTGGCATGTCCCTCCCCCTGCCCTCGGAGTACTATCCCCCCGATGCTAGCACCAATGAGGTCTTTCGGATGACTCGGTCGAGCAACAGCATGAACCGTGAGCCCGTCTTTAGCCTGCTATGTAGCCCGACCTAATGTTAGTCGTGCGACTAGTTGCGTTTATAGTAAGCCTGCTCCGGTTTCATAAAAGAGAGTGCGTCATGCTCACGTTTGGCGCAGGTGTTTGTCTTGTACGATCATGCGTTGACTTTCAACATGGAGGTACGTCGCCGACACACGCGCTGTCCATAGAAGGTGCTCATTCATTGCAGGTGGACTGGATATGGACGTACGCATTAATTTCCTTCACTCTCGTGGGCCTGAACCGCGGTTCTCAATGGCTGCCCTCCAGACTTAACTGGCGACTTCCCAAAATACTATTCCTCGTCAACCGATATATCGTCCCGTTTCTGATGATGTGAGAAGCCATATCTTCCTCGTCATAATCCAAACCACTGAATAGCTTCCCGGTACAGATTTTATACCTCGGGTAACTCACGCCCGTTGTCCTTTGCTATGCCTTTCTCATTTCGCTTGACCCATCCAGCGAACTTCATATTCCCGTTACCTGATAATGCATGTACCTCTTCTGCCCTCATATCATATCCTCCGCTGACTTCTCCTCTCACCCAACACAGTAGTGGGTAATTCATGCCCAGCCTTTACGCAAATAACTAATATCACGCGGTGAAGCTGTACATTCATCGAGAGATTAAGCCTGTGGTCAGTGCCGTTTAGCAGCTCCTGCTACGCGGGCTGATTGTATTTTTGACAGGACGCCTGTCATCACTTACGGTACAGCAGAAGCGATTCTGTTGATTAGAGTCGCCGCTCTTTGTGCGCTTATTTCCACAATTCTTCCTTAGTTGCGCTTACTTAAATCGCTTATCCGTAGGGGGCCGTAGAAAGGTACAACCAATCATATCCACATTATATAGATATTTGACAAGTGACTCAAGCAACTAAATCTCTGGTTATTCGCTTTCTTCGCCAGTATGTCGTCCTCCCCCGCTCGAAGTGTATCTGAGACTAACCTCCTGTTAGTATGCATCCTCGCATTGGTAATAAACACCGCGGTATTCACGCCCTCTATCGTCGGTGAGTATCTCTACTCGCCCACGCTGCGATCCACTGATTTCTGACGCGTTGGATGGCAGCTTCCCCGTGGTATTATTACCTCCCCGGATGTTCTTACAACCCTACGAGGGGGAGCTACTGGAGCCTATGGTGCTTATTCCCTGTCGCACCTATGATTGTATAAATAAGCTAACTGCGTTTCTTGAAGGTTCCCTTTTATTATTATAGAGATTGTAATCATCGTTCTTACACTACTGAAGCTGCCAATCTACCGTGGAGACCGCAATCGCACGTCAGTATTGCGCTGCTATCGATTGGCTCAATCTCACGGTCTATCCCTTGTCTTCAGAGTGGCCGTGCTGGCGCGCGATTCAATCATTTACTTTGTCATTGTCTTTGGTGCGCCATCTGCTCCGGTTCAGTAGAGCTTCCCTGATTTCCCCTGGAACTAGCCTCGATAGTTGTCAAAGAAGTCATGGGCCAGTTTAACTGCACTTATTGCCTCGACGTGAAAGTGTAAGCATAAACAGGCCAGTTTCCACGCCATCGCTAACCTGCCATCGCCTTCAACCCCCCAGGCCACTCCAGTGCACCGCTTGCGTTACAGTACGTGTTTTGTATTCCGACCGCTGTCCACTGACTGATATGCTTTTGTACTCGTAGGTCACTAGGATGATGATGAATCTCCGTGGACTGATTTTCGACGACCCTCAGTACACGCTACACTTGGGCAGGGGTGCGGAGGATACTGTTGAATTTGAGATGAAGGACGTAGTGACGACTTTCAACCGATCATCCTGATTTGTTAGCCTTCTTCCTCGTTTCCGGGGCCGCTGCTCCTCTCCGTGCCGTATATCGTGTATTGTTATCTTCCACAACATACTCACAGAGCGTCGCCTGGCCAGTAGGCGCATGCTCGTGAAGACTCAGATGAGTGTATGCGTCACGTGGCTCGCAAAAAAGTCTCAGCCAAACTTTCAGTGCTTTAGACTCTCACGCATGCTGTCTTTACATTTTCTTCTTTTTCCGCTGATGGGGCATATGCACTCTGGTTCAAGATGTTGAATACACTGCCACACGGGCCTTGCATTATGTTTCTGATACTTAGTAATCTTCAGCTTCGGTTAGTCAGCTCGGACTTAACACTGCCTCGACGGCGACGACTCAAGTTCGTTCAAGTGGCCGACACCCAAGATTTTTCTGCGTTGTATCATCGAGAGAAGCGGGCATCCCTTGATGGACCATCTCGACTGATTGCACCTTATGCACCGTCAAGTTGCCAAACCCTTGGTCGCGGACGCTCAGGCTCCACAGCACGACACGGGCGTCTACTAGACTTTGATGGTGGTGTTGTTGCAGTGCTCGTCCCTTGTAACTGTAAGGTCTTCATTGGCAACCATTTTAGCGCCGCTCGCGCGATGTGCCCTTTCTCCGCAGCCACAACATGGTAAATGCGGAGGTCGAAGCTCCGTCCACCACCAGCTCCTTAGAAGAACCAACGCTTGCCCCCACCGGCTCAGGAGGTAACCTCGCATTATCTCCTAATGGCTATCGCTACTCACTCTATAATCCCGCTATAGAGAAGCCGTTGGCAGGAGGTTTCGATATGCAGAAGGAGCCGCCGGAAGACCGAACTTGATCACCGGATACGTTAGTTGGCTCGCTCCTCAAAAGAAGACAGGATGTTCAGGTGAGTATCGGAATATCCAGTCCTATTGAAATGAAAGCCCAGCTGATCTTGTTTCCTCAGATGATTAGTACCGCGGGTGTCTCCGGTCATGCGCGTGTAATGAATTTTGGCGGTGATAACATAAACATCGCACATATCCACGATGGCTCTGGAAAAGGCACATCCACTGCATTGGCGACAATCAAAGATCGTCTTATGATCGTTCATGATCGCGAGATAGGCAAGTCCTTAATGCCCACACGATGCCGTTGGCCAACAATTAATCGAGATCTTTTTAGACGTAAAAATTTATGACTGGCTGGCATCTCCAGACGTTTATTCCAACTATAATGCGGCACGACGTAAACATCACCCAGGCACCGGGTCTATATTCAACATGGAGGCGCAGCGCTGACAATATTGTATGCATTTATGGTGATCGTAAGCACTCAACATCATATGTTCTCTCACCACTGATGTTTTTCTCGCCAGCTGGATGTGGCAAGACGATTCTCTGGTCAGCAGTGCAACTGGGTGCACCTAGATGTCCTATCTCATGCGACTTCTCACTCCTTCATTTAGCTCATCCATCATCGAAGATGTCAAAGACTTATGCAAGTCTCAGCAATTATCTGGCTACGCGTATTTTTTCTTCGATAGAAGAGACGCTAGCCATGGCCTCCTTCTTTTCGAGAACCTCTTGAGATCTATACTTTCTCAACTGGCCTCCCGTTGTGGAGGAGCTCCAGCGGTGTTGAAAGAAAGCTATGAAGATCACGGAGCCGGCCGCGAACAGCCATCTCTCAAGGCTCTTTATGATACCCTTCGACTGGTCGTCGAAGGGTTCGATCATGTCTACATCGTTATAGACTCCCTTGACGAATGTGGAGACAGGGCAGAACTCTTTCAATCAATCGAAACAATCGCCAACTGGGACTGTAACAATGTTCACCTCTTGTTGACCAGTCGACCCGAACCCGACATCACAGGGCCTCTCGGGCTTATCGATAGAATTCGCCCCGTCCGCATACAAGGTGCGGCATTATATAAAGACATCGCTGCTTACTTGGATGCGCAACTCTCTTCGAAACATCGCTGGGGCGAGACGCGCAAGCTCGTTAAAAACACGCTAATCGCGGGCTCTGATGGAATGTGCGTGTGCGGCTTCAAGATGCATACAACGATAAACTAACTATACCCTCAGGTTCAGATGGGTCGCCCTTCAGATGGATGGTTTACAAAAATGTCTCAATGCGAGAGATGCGAAGGCGCAGCTCAAGGGATTGCCGAAAAGCCTTGAAGAGACTTATGAGCAGACTCTCATCAAGAGCCCTTACTCCCGTGACCTCCTCCAGATGCTCCACTGGCTGGCGTTCTCCGCTCGTGCATTACGCTTGGAGGAAATCGCCGAAGTCTTATCAGTGGATTTCGATGCAGAGAATGGTCCACGACATGACCCGGATATGAGATACGAGAGTCCGCAAATTGCACTAGCCGTCTGCTCTGGACTTATTACTGAGGTGGAAGGTGACTATCTCAGCAGCTAGTATGCGGTTCGTGGCATAATGTTGACTGAATGCTGCAGGAACTGTGAAACTGGCTCACTTTTCCGTCAAAGAGTACCTCATGTCCGACCGCATCAAGATGGGACAGGCTAAATCCTTCGCCATCTGTGCGTGTACTTCCCATTCTTTGCTTGCTCAATCTTGCCTCGTCTATCTGCATATTTTCAACACGCAAGACTCCATTCAATGCCTAGAGTCGATGACCGAACACTTCCCTCTTCACATATATGCAGCAAAATATGTGACCCTCCATCTAAAATCCGTCGAGAATGATGCCAACCCGCATCTCCATCAATTGGTTCTCGATTTATTTGCGTCGCACCGAAGCTCAGCGCTACTCAACTGGATTCGTATGAGCGATCCCGATTTGCCTTGGGCAGGAGTGCCAGTAAAAAGGTCACTCAGAAAAACGGTAGATCAGATGGCTCAACCGCTCTATTACGCTTCTTTATTCGGCCTAGACAATATCGTTCGCCATCTCTTGACGGATGGAGCAAATCCCAATCGGACGGGTGGTAGATATGGCACTGCTATCCAAGTGGCCGCATATGGGGGTCACAGAAAAGTCGTTGAGCTGCTTCTCGAAGCGGGCGCCGATGTCAATATCCAGGCAGGATTTTTTGGCACTGCCTTGCAAGCGGCATCTTGGGAGGGCCACGACAAGATCATAATGCTTCTTCTCCAAGGAGGGACCAATGTTGATATCCAAGGAGGATATTATAGCACCGCTCTGCAGGCGGCGGCGCGGAATGGTCGTACAGGGATCGTCAAACTCCTTCTCGATGAGGGAGCCAATGCCAATCTCCAAGGTGGGGAATATTACGATACCGCCTTGGATGCTGCAGCAGGAAATGGACACATGGAGACCGTTCAAGTGCTGCTCGACAGCGGCGCGAAGATTAATCTTCTGGGAGGCAACTATTATTCCACTGCGCTACAAGCAGCTGCAGGAAATGGACACCCGGAGACCTTTAGACTTCTTCTCCTTCGAGGTGCTGATGCCAGCCTTCAAGGAGGCCTCTTCGGGACCGCCTTACAAGCAGCGTCTTGGGGTGGTCACCACAGGATTGTAAAACATCTTTTAGAATCGGGGGTCGATGTCAATTCCCAGGGTGGCAAATTTGGCAATGCTTTGGCTGGAGCTGCATTCGAAGGTCAAAAGCAGACCGTAGCACTTCTTCTCGACCATGGCGCCGATGTCAATCTTCCAGCAGGCGTATACGGCACTGCATTGCAAGCAGCGTCATATGGAGACAACAAGGACATCGTCGAGCTGCTGCTCGAGAAGCATGCCGATGTTAACTGTCAAGGGGGAGAGTATGGTACGGCTCTGCAGGCAGCAGCAGCGAGCAGGCGCCTTGAGACGGTCAAACTGCTGCTCGAATCAGGCGCAGATGTCAACGCACAGGCTGGGCTTTATTGCACTGCTTTGCAAGCAGCTTCACATAAAGCTCACGAAGGAATTGTCAAATTACTTCTAGAGCGGGGTGCCGAAACCAACATCCGGGGTGGGAAATATGGAACAGCGTTGCGCGCAGCAAAATCTGACGTGACGATTCAACGCATATTGCTCGACAATGGTGCTATGAAAGGAGAGCCGATTTCACTCTCACCTGCGAAAAGCCCGAGCATATGGAGGGCTTGGAATGACGGTATCAGATTGGAGTCAAAGGCGGGCGAGGGAGGAAGAGGGGTCCGCGGGCGACACGAACGAAATTTGTCGGTGGACGCTTAACGGGTACCGATGTAAAACTAACGAGTACTGATGTAATATGAAACTATCGTTGTAGCGACGGAATCATAGTTACTATAGATTAGAGCATACTCGTATTTTCAAGATTGCACCCTGTAATTGCTGCAATCTTGCTATTGCAGAATCCGTCGCCACTCTTTGCTTCCAGCTCCAAAGTTTTCTTGGATCCATAGTGCCTCCATGATGATCCGCTTCCTCATCTCCTAGAAAGTTTCTTGACTTATAAGTACAATTCAGCCGAATGTAACTTGGCTCACAGAACGGCAATAATGTACGCACAACCCTGTTCGAGGCCAGTCTGGGTTGTGAATGAGCCTCTCGTGCTTGTGATATCTGAATGTTGCTTATCACGTTCCAATCATGTGGAGACTAACTTTGCCTTTCAATTGGTCGACATGGACTCAGAGCCTCAGCGTGGATGGTGATCGTTCAGTAAGAAAGACATCAAATGGCGTGCGTCACATCCTCTACAGCGATGACAAGCAATCAGTCTAAGCCACCCGAGGCAAGCTATACTCTGCGCGATTCCTATAACTCAGTTCAGCACAGATATACACGTTGATTCGAGTAGAACCCATACAGTAGATACATTTACAAATTTTGGTGTTGTGAACGTGGCCGTATCAAGCGTCCTCGTCCAAGAACTTCAGTACCGAATCCACCCACTGCTCAGGCCGGTCCACCATCGGCAGATGCCCAGCTCCCTCAATCTCAACGTATTCCACTCTCCTCCCCCCTCCAGCTCCACCTGATGCAGCATTCCATTCTCCCGCGAGCTTCCCGAGCGTGGCGGGCAGCGCGCCGTCCCTGCCCCCCGCGAGGAGCAGTACTGGGAGCTGCCCATCAAATAGCGCAGGGGCAGAAGGAGAGGCTGCGAGGAGGTCATACGCCTGCAGCGCCCGCGCACAGGAGACGAATCCCGTCAGCGGCGTCGCGGCGACCATCGCGCGCACCCAGCCGAGGTCCAGCGCCTCCCCGCCGGGGAACCACCGCCCCACCGTCGCCTCTGCGAGCTGCGCCATCCCCGCCTCGCGCGCGAGCGCGATGCGCTGGTCCCACGCGCCGACGTTCGCGGGCGGCGTGCGCGCCTGCGTGTCGCAGGCGACGATCTTGCGCGCGAGCGCGGGGTGGCGCGCGCCGAATGCGAGCGCGGACGCGCCGCCTAGCGACACGCCGACCACGGCGTGCACCGCCCGTTCGGGGCAGAGGGTCTTGATGAGCAGCGCGATGTCATCGGCGAGGTCGCCTATTGTCCATGCTGCTCCCTCGGGAGGAGGTGTAGACTGCCCGTGGCCGCGCTGGTCGTAGAGGAGGATGGTGTACCCCGCGCGGGTGAGCGCGGGGGTGACCTTGTGCCAGAGGTGTTGGTCGGTGAGAAGGGAGTTCACGAGGACGAGCCACTTCCCGGAAGGTGCTGGGGGCGTGAGGGCTGTGGCATGCAGCGAGAGCGAGGGAGATGTATTAGGGATCTGAATAGTGTGCTAGGGATATCGTGAGAAAGACTCGCGCCGAATGGGAAGGGTGCATACCTCGACGCGATCGACGGGCCATGGCACGGCCTCGTCCGATTTTCCCGCGACATCGAGGGATACGAGGAAACGCGAAACCATGTTGTACGTCGCGACCACCGCGACAGCCTCCACAACCAGATCATCGCTGCTCCCACTTTCACTGCTCTCCAACTCGCTTTTGAGTGCATCGAAGACGTCGTCGGGTACTTTGACGTGCTTGGTGGATGCGTCGGCGAAAGCGAGTGCCGCTGCCTGCAAGGACGTCAACACGCTTGGGGTGGGCGCTGACAGGGATGTATCGCGGATGGCATACAGTTGTGCTGTGCTGAGACCTTCTGCGCGCCCGACTGGTTCATGCTGGATCCACTCAAAGGCAGCGCCGTTCAGCGCGGCCACGCGTAGAATCTGTCTTCTAGTTCATAAAGGCCAAGATTCTACGAAGAAAGTAGACGCACCATCAGCTCCCGAATATCTCCCCCCAGCTTCCCCCCGGTCCTCACAGCGCCCAACAACTTGTTCCACCCATCCGCGATCGGCGGTACGTGCAGCAAGGTCCCATCCAGCGGCGTCAGGCCCCGCGCACCGCGGCGGGTTCTGATCCTGTCTGCGATTTCGGAGTCGCCTGGTGGGGGGTAGCGGCCGGGGACACGTCGGGAGGTGGATGTGGACGGCATCGATAAGGTCGTGCGCAGGATGGGAACTTGAAGGCGCGGCATTTCTTCGTCTCATTTTCGCTGTGACTGCATGCTTATGGGGGTGGGTAATCGTTTTTCCGGCGTTGAGATTGTGGGTGGATGCGATAAAGTAGTCGAGACATAAAACGACTTGTCTTTGGTGCGAGCTCGATGGGTGGAACTTGCCCAACTGTAGTCACTCCAGAGGCGAACAAAATTTGAAGTCACTTGCCCCACTTCAAGAGACGCCGCGACTTTATATAGACGCCCAAGCTATCTCTGACACTGACATCATGTCGGGCGACGACACGAAACGCAGGCCGTCCATAAACTCTACATTTTACATTGAGAATGTGACATTTCTGGTCAGTAATTCCCAGTGCGACACAGCCAATTGCTTCAGCTCACACTTGCAGTTGATTAAAGGTGGAAAATGAGCTATTTAAGGTCCCAAAATTCTACTTCGAGAAAGAGTCCAGCGTCTTCCGCGACATGTTCCAGATGCCATCGTTTGGGAGCCTGGAAGGAGATAGCGACGAGCTGCCTATCGTTTTGGAGTCCATCGAGAAAGCGGACTTCACTGCATTGCTCGCTGCCATGTTCCCAGAGCAAGTAACGATATTGATGGGACGCTGAACCCTACTGACACCATGATATCCACAAGCCTCAGCAAACAGGGGAATAATCCAATTCGCATGGAGATAAAAGAGTGGGCTTCTGTCCTCAAATTGTCCACGCTTTGGGAGTTTGGAAAGCTGCGGCAAAAGGCAATCGAGGAGTTGAGAGAAATGAAATCCATCTCTGCCGACAAGGTCGTTCTGGGCAGAGACTACCGCGTGAGAAGCCTGCTGAAAACGGGCTACGAGGAGCTCGTCGCACGCGAGGAACCCCTGACCAGCGCGGAAAAGACGCAGCTGGGGGACAAGGCGTGCATCAAGGTGTACGAGGCGCGCGAGATGACTTGGAGAAGAGGGATGCCCTTTGGATCGAGCTTCAATCAGAGCCGCAATCTAACATCCGTAGAGAAGCTGGTGCAGGAAGGGTTCGAAGCAGAGCTGCGAGATGCACAGGGAGAGGAAAACGAGGTTGAGGCAGCAGATCTGGCGCTTCCGAGTCCAAGTCCGGCCAAAAAAAGTAAGTCCGGTAGGCCTAGGCATTGGTAGTGTAGTCACTTCCATTTCGATGGAAGCGCAGTAATTCATGGCAACTTTCTTGAAGAACAACATTTAATCAAAGTCAACACCAATGAAGAAGTACAGTAATGATACCAATTGCGAGGAGTTTATGCGAAGCTCGCGCCACATCCCACTACCTCAACCTCCAAGCCTCTCAGAGATTAGTTTTAGTAACAGCGCTGAGCGCTGATCGCTTGGAGATGACATCAAAATATCTCTCGCTTCCTCGCTACATGGGAATTCAGGCCGGCCATCTTGGCGCCACGGGCGCATCCTAAGGCGTCGATAACAGAGGCAGGCACACCTGCGAACTCACAGGGCGCATCGATTGCTTGGAGATGCAATCACAGCAAAAATAGCAAAGTCCTGACCTCATCGTTCTGACAGCGGCGCCTGCGCAATAGCAAACGCACGAATCCGTTCTGCAAGAGCCGTATGATGATGCGCAAGAATTTCAGGCTGATTTTGCAAGGGGAGCGCTCGCACACGAAAAGCTGCGCCTCTGAGGTGCTTGCGCCAGAGATAAACCCGTAAATTAACAAAGCTGCAAAGCGGAAAGAAGTGCGGGAAGGACCCCTGCCATCCGCTTCATTCTCTGGTGTCCTATCTTGTGTGACGGGCTCCCGGCCCCAGAAATGGATAAACGTAGAACAAGACGGTGATTGGAGCCCAGAGTATCAGACTGGGGCATACGCGCGAAATACTGCTCATGAGGCGAAGACAACGCGCCCAGGCAGCATTGTCCCGTTTGGCCTTTGTGGGCCGTCTGGGCCCTTCTGCCCAGCCGGAGGGCTGCGAATACGAAAAAACGACAAGCAGGAGATTAGCACAATTGACCTCTGTCCGTAGTTAGCTCCGCGTGACCTAGGATCTGACCGCATACTCCAGCGCTGGAATGGGGAAGCGGTGGGTCAGCAGCGGAGAAATGCACGGGTAATTTGGACTTGGGTGCTCCATTAATGATGGCTCAACAGCGGCTCGTACCGATTTTGCAGAGAATGGGCGTGAAACACGGGCGTGGGTGATCCATTCTTGGGGCGTGAAGACGCGGCGCCACGGGATATCGGTGTGCATATCGAACGCGCAGTAGTGATACTTGCGGAGCGAAGGGCAGCTCGGGCGCCTTGTCCCGTTTGGTCATTTCGGGTGCCCTATCTTGTGCGAGTTGAGCAGTGCTGAGGCCTTCAGCGCGCCCGACCGGTTCATGCTGAATCCATTCGAACGCAGCGCCGTTCAGCGCGGCCACGCACAGAATCTGTCTTCCAGTTCATAACGGCCAAGATTCCACGCAGAAAGCAGACGCACCATCAACTCCCAAATATCTCCCCCCAGCTTTCCCCCAGTCCTCACAGCGCCCAGCAATTTATTTCACCCATCAGCGATGGGCGGGACGTGCAGCACTTGGCGTCCCGTCCTGCGGCGTCAGGCTACGCGCGCCGCGGCGGGTTCTGTTCCTGTCTGCAATTTCGGAGTCGCTTGGTGGAGGGGGGCAGCGGCCAGGGACACGTCGAGATGCGGTTGCGGGCGGCATTGATAAGGTCGTGCGCAGGATGGGAAGGCGCGGCAATTTCTTCGTCTCATGCGATTGCTGCGACTGCGTGCTCATTGGGTGGGTAATCGTTTTTCCGGCGCTGGGATCGTCGGTTGTACGCGATAAGGTAGTCGAGGCATAAAATGACTTGGCCTCGGGGCGAGGATAGGTGGAACTTGCAAGTCACTTCAAGTTCAATGTGCCTCACGAACAAAATTTAGTCACTTCCAAAAAACGCCGCGACCCTCAAGCACAGCATATATAGACGCCCAAGCTATCGCTGAGACCATCATCATGTCGAGCGATGCCACGAACCTCAAGCCATCCATAAGCTCCACCTTTTACATTGAGACTGTGACATTTCTGGTCAGTGATGACCAGTGCGACACAGCCAATCGCTTCAGCTCATACTTGCAATCGATCAAAGGTGGAGAATGAGCTATTTAAAGTCCCAAAATTCTACTTCGAGAAAGAGTCCAGTGTCTTTCGCGACATGTTCACGATGCCATCGCCGGACGGTCAGGAAGGGGACAGCGACGAGCTGCCTATCGTCTTGCAATCAATCAAGAAAGCAGACTTCACCGCATTGCTCGCTGCCATGTTCCCAGAGCAAGTAGCAATCTCGATGGGTGCGGCTCTCTATTGACGTCCTGCCCAGCCTCGGCGAACAGGGAACCAATCCAATCCGCATGGAGGCAAAGGAGTGGGCCGCTGTCCTCCAACTGGCCACACTTTGGGAATTTGGAAAGCTGCGGCTGACTGCGATCAAGGAAGTGAGAAAAATGGAATCTATCTCGCTGGCCAAAGTCGTCCTGGGCAGAAACTACCATGTGAGAAGCTTGCTGAAAGCGGGTTATGCGGAGCTCATCGCCCGCGAGGAACGTCTGAGTGATCAGGAAAAGAAACAGCTGGGGGATAAAGTGTGTATCAAGGTGTACGAGGCTCGCGAGATGGCCTTGAGGACAGAATATGGCGATATAGGATATAACCTCATTAATGGCCGCAATCTAGCATCCATGAAGAAGTTAGTGGAGGATGGGTTCGAAGCAGAGTTGCGGGACGCGCAACGCGAAGGAGACGAGGTTGAAATGGAAGTAGATCAGGCTAAGCGACCAAATCCCCTCACCGAGATCCACAGGAAAAGGGCCAGGCGCTCAATAGCTTAGGGATTAATATCAATATAGCCACTGCCATTTTGATGGAAGTGCAACCAGTCAGCACCATGCATAAAGGATATTTGATGCAAGTCAGGAATAATGAGGACGTGCGTGGTGCCAAGGCGTTGGCTACCCTGAGCAATCAATATCCAAGCGCCATGCGTACAAGGGATCCTGATATCGCACATTGACACAGCAAAATAATTTTCAGGTGTCAGAGAAGACGCGTAGAAAGTAGGACCAGGTAAAAGGGATAACATTAGTGTAATGGGTCAGTCAGCGGCCTATGCAAAGCATCATAATAATCGACCAAGCATGATACTATCAATCACAAACCTCTGCTGCATTTCAATATTATCTTCGGGAAATACTGTCCCTTGAGTAATGACGCAATTAAGCAGATAACGGAAGATCTTCGCATGAAGTAGGGTGTTGGTCACGAGCGCTGTTTGAAGGGAAGCTTTCCCTGATCTGAACTATGACCCCAACATGCTACCATCATGCCGGGGGATAAGATCAATCAGGGGTCTTTCACAAGATCCAGCTTCTACATTGAAGATGTGACGTTCCTGGTGAGTGATGTCCAGCAAAACACCAAACTGTTCATGTTGCATATGAGCACAAGGTAGAAGACGAGCTTTTCAAAGTCCCAAGGACCTACTTCGAGCATGATTCCAGTATCTTCCGCGACATGTTCCAGATTCCATCGTCCAGACACCTGGAAGGACGCAGCGACGGGCTTCCGATCAAGCTCGAGTCGATACAGAAAGCCGATTTCACTGCATTGCTCACTGTTATGTACCCCGAGCAAGTGCAGACTATGATTGGGGTGCCCATCCCTGCTGATATCACTGCCACTAGGCTGAGCAAACGCACGAAGAACCCAATCCAAATGGGAACAAAGGAGTGGGCTTCTGTGCTGAAACTGTCCACCCTGTGGGAGTTCAGAGAACTAAGGCGGCAGGCAATCGAGCGATTGACGGTGTCGCAGCTCCTCCCGATCGAGCGGGTCATTCTGGGGAGGACCTACTGTTGCAAAGGTTTATTACAAGCAGGATATGAAGAGCTCACTAAGCGCAGTGAACGCTTGAGTGATGAAGAGAAGGAGCAGCTGGGAGACCGGCCACCGCAGCAGAAATTTTCGAACATTCAACATTCCCGACGTTAAATTTTAGATAATTTTCAAACCGTTCGGTTTGAACATGCAAGTTCAAACGGGGTGTTTAAACCAAAAATTATAATATTAACAGTGTAGTAGTAGTAAATACTAAAGAATGATAAGAAATGCTATTTGGCTGAGTCTTTTGAAAGCGCTCCTGCCCCTTGTTTGAACCGGTTTGAACAATATTTTTAAACACTCCGCTCAAGCACCCTGTTCAAACGGCGCGTTCAACACCGCCCTGCCCACCAGTTGCCGGTCTACTACGCGCCCCCTTGGCACGCCCCACTTCCCGCCTAGCCGAAGTGCCTCCAAGCGCGAGGCACGTAAGCGACGGGTCCCAGGCGGGACAGGGGCGCAGGTTGCGCGCAGGTTCGAGAGACGCAGCGCGAGCGCAAAGTGTGCACTGGCGGTGGCAGCAGCGAGGCGGGCTGGCGGTGCGGACTTGGCGTCTGCGTATGCGTGTGGGGGCAGGGGGTTCTGTAGGTGGGTTCGCACGGGTACCGAGAGAGGAGGGGACACACGAGGCAGTAGAGGCACACGGACACAGACATGTTGTGTACCGGGACGAGAAGCGTGCCAGCCTGCATATAGTGCGCCTGCGCAGTGGATGAGCGAGCGCGTTTTTTGCATGTGGCAGCACAAGCACTCACCATGACGTGCAGCCCAGCCCCAGCTATCCCTACGCCGTCAGAAAATGTGTCCCGGAGCGGGAGAACATGACACACCTTAGTCCCGCCGCCGACCAAAAGCCAGTTCGCTACGAGGACCATGCCAATAGAGAAAAAAGCTTCGGATCATCGTGCACCACGCAGTGCACGAAACACACCACTAGTCAACGAAGCTTTTTACCGAGAAAGTACTTACATAGTCCGCTTGGGAATGGAGAAGAGATCAAACAAAAATTCGACAAGGCAGGGGAGAGGCAGGGAGCGAGTCGGAGAAAAGACTTTGCGAAAATTTCTGAATCTCGAACTGCACGTGACCGCTCTGCACATCCGAAACTGTTCCGGTTGCCACATTGGACCTAGCAGCCGCCACAGCTGTGCTTGACCTGTAGTACCCTCTTCGCCATTCTCCATCGATTCAGGACATCCGAGGTTGCAAGATATATTCTAACGCAATCTCAATTGAAACAGATACATATATGTTGGTGCAGAAATTTTTTGGTTCTATCATTTTGGAACGGTTTGACAGATCAAACCTTTTAAACCGCTCAAACCGTTCAAACCGTTCAAACCGCTTCAAGCCAAGTCAACTATACAGCTCAGTAATAAATAGAATTTGGCACACAGTGATAACACCATAGTAGAGGCCAGCTTGAAGGCCGTTTGAACTGGCCAGTTTAAACCGAACCGTTTGAAAATGCTCTAAAAATCTACATTGGAGATGTAGAATGTTAAAAAAAAACAGCTGTGAGGGTACGGGAGACAAGACAACCATCAAAATATTCGAAGTGCGAGAGATAACTCTCTCAATATCTCGGGGGAGACTTCATCGTGATCCGCTTTCGGTATTGAGAAGGGTGCGGGATATATTTGAGACAGAGCTACGGGATGCACATCATGAAGGAGATGAGGTTGAAGCAAAAGAAAGTTTGGACTGGCCCGAGGATGATTAGGGTCGTTCACAGTAGCAATTTTTTGCCCATTTTTTTCTCCATTCTCCACCACCACAAATGTAAAAAATTATCTGGTGCGATGCATGACGGAGACATCTCACCCAGTGTGATTTTGACAATCAACATCGAAATTGAGCCAAAAATGAGGGAGAAAGGAGGGTTAATAGACGGAGACGCTATATCAATCTCGATTCGCGCACCAGGTTGTATTCGAAGGATTATGATTTCGCAGGTAAGAATGACGAGAAGGGTATTACACATACGCAAGAAGACGCAAGAGAAGGGTATTAATACAACATGTATGTACTTTCGAACGGGACGCTGAAGCAGAATAAATAGCACACAACCGCGGGACCCTCACTTCTTGTCGCCGAGCTCGCTCCCCTCCTCCTCGCTCGTCTCCGGCGTCTCGTCCTCCCCAGGCGCGAGCGAGAACAAGCTGTCCCCCTCCTCGCCCACCTCGCTCCCGCTCTCGCTGACGCTCTCACTAACGCTCTCCTTCTCCTCCTTCTCCACCCTTACCACCTCCGCCGCCGCCACCTCCGTCTCCCTCGCCGCCTGCGCCGCCTGCAATTTCTGCATCGCGCCCCTGATCTTCCCGCTTTCCTTGATCACCTCAATCAGCCCCACCGTGCGCGCGGGCGCCCACCCCGCGGGGAACGTCTCCGCCGCGAGCCACGTGCGCAGCCACGGCACCGGGATCCCCGCGTCCTTGCCGTCCGCCGCGAAGACGCGCAGCGCGATCGCCATCTCCCCGCGCGCGATCTCCGCGTGCGTGCCGTCCAGCGGGGGGCTCTCATTTTCTCGTCTGAACCGCGCCTTCGCGACCTCCGCCGCGGACAGCTTGTCGTCGACCCCGTCGGCCATGAGGGCGTCGATGAGGGCGGGGTCGGCGGGGCAGGGGGCGTACTCGTCCTCGAGCGGCGTGTTGCCGTGCACGAGCGACGCGTCGTGCTCGATGTACTCGTGGCGCGCGAGGTCGGAGAGGGAGAGGGGCGCGAACTGGAGGAGGAGGACGAACGCGCCGAGGGAGAGGAACCATGCCAGGGGGAAGGAGAGGCGGTAGCCGGCTTGGAGGGCGGCGGCGAAGGCGCGCGGGGAGATGCGCTTGCCGTTGCGCGGGCTGTTGATCTGGTCAATCAGTACGTGCGGGAAGAAGGAGAAGTAGGGGGGAAGGGAAGGGGGAAGGGGGGAGAATGGGGGAGGGTACGTACAGGAAGCCGTGGTTCGCGAGCGTGTTGAGCGCAGGGCAGGGCGAGCGCACGTCGCCCGGCTGCGGCGCGCAGAATTCATTGCTTGTGCCGGTCACGGGGCAGGTCCCGCGGAGGTGCGTGTGCGCGATCGAGGCGGGGCATTTGGCGGGGGCAGACATCGTGCTGGTGGGCGGGGTTTAGGCAAGATGGGGATGGGATGGGGAGGGCTTATATATGCGTATGCGCGATTGCCTAGATCTTTGGTCGGCCATTTGGAGTCGGGCTGGGATAAATGGGATCGCCGCATCAGCGCCGCGCGAGCGAATGCTGTTCCTGATCTCTTAAATTTTTCTCAACATGTTTTATGTTTTGTGCCGCTGTGCAGCGCCTCTCGCGACTGGGGCGCGTCGGGCCGTAGATTCCGCCCATCGCTGGACCTCCCGAGTCCCCCGTACAGCCTTGAAGCTTGAAGATGGAGGACGAGGACACCGCAGAGTCAGAGCAAGATGCTGAGGATGAAAGTGGGCTGTCAAATGATCGGCAGGAACGGAACCAAATTTGCCGATGTAAAGATGCCGGCGGCGCTTGCGGCTCCCGCTCCGTGCATGCGGCTCGCAATCGCGACACTTGCTTCAAGCTTGGTACCGCCATCATGGCATCAGGCTCATCGATTTCCATTTCCTTCCTGCGAGGCGCAGCGTCTGTTTCAGTTCCGCTCCGAGCTCGAGTCTTCCGAAGCACCACTGCCGAATTATGCAAATGGAATTAACGCAAACGGCGCCCATACCCCCTGCTAGGCACGCCCTTCAAGCTTATCCAAGGACTGCCCTGTGCAGCCAAAATTAATGGCCATGGCGTCAGGCACCGCCCTGCTGACCTGCACTCAATGCACGCCCTGCCCGTCGGTCCCGGCCTGCTATTTGGGCGAACTTGATGTGACGTCGGCGCCGGCGTCCTTATCAGCAGCCATCTCGGCGACAGCCAACCCCCGCGCGCCGAAAAAGCATCGCGCCTGCTTCTTTCTGTCGTCGATGTGTGATTAGGCGTGTATTCAGCCCTAGCCGACGTCGCTTCCGAACGCGGACGCCAGCAGACCGCCCGCGACGTGGCGGCATGTGGTCGCCGCGATCTAGCTGTAAGGAAGGGCTTGGGGAGTCATATATGCCACGTTCGCTCATTCCACAAAAGCTGAGTGCAGGCTGACACATCCTCGTCCAGCGCCGCCAACTGTGACTGTGCGTCGGATCCTGGGTCATTTCGTGGCTGGAACCTTATAAAATTAGCCATATCTGTTATCAAGCTTCATCGCACCATTCTCGAGCAGCTGTGGGCGCGCTGGTCCCGCCGAGATCCTCTCGTCCGCAGCCTGTAGCAAGACTAAGCGGGGGACGAGGCCGATATGCGCCCACGGATACCCTGCGGCGTCGCGTCTGTGGCTCAAAAATGGACACCCATGCCCGAGCTACCCGCCCATCAGCACAAGCTGCTGCTGACCCATCGCTTCGCTATTAATATTCCAGCGCTGTACTATGCGGTCCGATCCTGGTCGTTCGCGGCTGGGAGCCTTATCAAATTAGCCAGATTATCATCCAGTGGCTTCATCGCGCCATTCTCGACCGGACGCGGGCACGCCGACTCCTCTCGCCCTCAGGCCCGTACAAACCAAGACCAAACGGGACCGGAGCCCGAGCCGCCCTTCTCTCCAAGTATTCCGCCCACTCGATATGCCACGAATATCATGTGTCCCCGCGTCTGCACGCCCCAAGAATGGATCACCCACGCCCGGGTTTCCCGCCCATCAGCACAAGCCGTGCTGATCCATCGCATGCGGTCGGATCATCGTTATTCGCAGAGCTGACTACGAGTCACGACCAGAAGTCAGCCGTGCTGTTCCCGGGCAGCGAAGGGCAGCGATGGGCGTCGGCTTCTCTTTCTTTCGCGTCCGCAGGCCTGTACGGCAGCGAAGAAGGGCCTGGCGCCCGAGCGGCCCCCGCAAAGGCCAAACAGGACATGCCCCACGCGCGGTGCCGTCGTCGCATGAGCAATATTGATATTTCGCGCACTTGTATGCACCCGGTCCAATGCTCTGCGCTCTACCCCATCTCGTTCTACATTTATCCATTTCTGGGGCCGAAGCCCATCGCACAAGACAGGGCACCCGAAATGACCAGACAGGCCAAGGCGCCCGAGCTGCCCTTCGCCCCACAAGTATTAATATAATGTTGCGCGCTTGATATGCACCCACGGGAATCCTGGCGCCGCGTCTTCACGCCCCAAAAATGCAACACCCTCGATCCGGTTTCCCGCCTATTTCCACGCAGAATCGGTACGAGCCGCTGCTGAGCCACCAATTTGTCATTCCAGCGCGCCCGTGGCTATAATTGGATAGAGTGTGGTGGCTTCGCTCCACGGCTGCTAACATATGCGCGTTTGATCTACAGGAATCTGTGCGCTTGCTGTGCCGCATCCATCTCGCTCAGTCCATACAAGCGCAGCACGGGCTGATCAGCGCTGACTCGTCATCCTCTTGCGTTAATTCCGCCTGCACGACTGCTGACTGCGTTCGGATCCTGGGTCGCTCGCGGCGGGATGCCTATCAAAATCCAGTGTTTTCATCGCGCCATTCCCGCGCAGATGTGGGCGCGCTCTTCCTCTCGTCCGCAGGCCGTACAGCCTGGGACAAGACTAATCGAGGGCCTCGGGCAGCGGTGCCTCCGCTCCACAATTTGTGCGCGCCGATATGCACCGCGAATATCCTGCGGCGTCGCGTCTTTACGGCTCAAAAATAAATCACCTATGCCCGGGTCTCCCTTCCACTTCCTCGCACAATAATGCAGGCCGCTGCTGGCCCACCATTCTCTTATCCCAGCGCCGCTCGTGCGACTGCGTGGGACGTTTCTCGAGCAATACCTTACAGCGCCTGCAGTTTTATTTGCAATGCGTGCCACCCTGGAGCGAGCATGGGGCCGCCACCGAGATGCTGAGCTTGATTTCTCATTCATCGAAGCAGTGAGAGTGTTATCTTGATCTCGTCCTCAAACGATGTGTGCTTGCGTATTATGATGCTTTACCCACGCCGCCGTCTGGTAGTCTCAACTCAGCCGTTATATGGCGAATTCCACGACTGCGTGAGGGTAACTCTTCCCATAACTATTAATATTAGCTGCGTAATCCTCTCTCCATTTTCTCCTCCCTCCCCGCGTTCACGATAAGGCGTAGTAACGACGTAGACTGGGCTCGAGTCTGGATGTTTGGCCACCAAGAATGAATTCAGCACGGTGTGGCGAAGTTCGGACACCAAGATTCAGAATAGACAGCGTGATGTCCAATTTTGCAAGGATGTGAGATTGGCGTTTCGATCCCATCTCCTGGCATCGCCCTCTGAGACTGGGAGGTTGGAAAGCCGGGTGGCTTGATCAGGGCTTGATGTGGCGCCAGTGGGCACAGCCATCTGTAATGTTCCGAACGCCGTTCCGACAGACCCCGGGCCTCGGGCCGCCATCGCTTTCTCTTGCATTCAAAATTTCAATTTCAAGCTTGCCCCTACTCGCCCTTTACTTGCTCGCACTCCCAGTCCTCTGCCGAGTGCGCATCTCGTCAAAAAGCTGCTCCTTACATGACGGCAGTTGAAGTCCATGGATCTGTCGCAACATGTGCACTTGGTCTCCATTTTCTCGTCTCCCCTCACTGCGCTGTGTCTTTACCGCCTTAAAACTGCATATTTGCGTCATCCAACGCCTTGGTCTCTTAGCTGCGACTTACACCACATATTCCCAAGCATTTTACTTCCTTATCGCACTTTCATCAAACTATGATGGTAGACTAATGAGACTCTCTACTGGCCATGGCTGTACTCCCAATTCAATCTCATCTTCTCCGCCCTGTGCGTCTCGCAACTCTGCTCCAAATTCGTCCTGCACCAACTCGGTTACGAATTCCAGATTACGGATCTCATTGAACCCCCTTTGAAGGGCCATCCTCCCGGTTCTGACAGTCCTCTAGCGAGCCTCGTATATCTTGATGGAAGTTTTATCTCCCAGCTGGTCCTTCTCTTCATTGCTCAAACCCGCGTCGCGAGAGATGAGCGCCCGATAGCCTGCTTCCAGCAAGGTCTTCACGTGGTAGTCTCTGCCCAGGACGACCTTGACAGCTGGGTCAGAGTCCGACACCTCCTTGATCGCCTGCCGCCGTAGAGTTTCAAACTCCCAAAGCGTGGATAGCTTGAGCACAGAGGCCCACTCTTTTGCTCTCATCTGAATCGGATTCACCGCTAGTTTGCTGAGGCTGGTAGCGATATCAGCAAGGATCATCGCTCAAGGGATATTGTTACTCGCTCTGGGAACATGACGGTGAGCAATGCTATGAAGTCGACTTTCTTGATCGATTCCAAGACAATAGGCAACTCGTCGCTAGTTCCCTCCTGGTCTTTCGGCGATGGCATCTGAAACATGTCGTGGAAGACACTGGACTCATTCTCAAAGTAGAATCTTGGGACTTTGAACAGCTCATTTTCCACCTTTGGTCATTTGTGAGCCGTATTCTCTGGCTTTATTGCACTCAAAGTCACTTACCAGAAAAGTCACAGTCTCGACGTAGAAGGGGTGATTTATGGATGGCCCGTGAGTCATAGCATCGCTGGACATGATGGCGGTCTCTAATCAGATCTCAGAGACAAGTAGCCTGGCGTCTACGTTGCGACCGATCACCGATGTGACCGCTGGCTATCTCTTGATATGGCTGCTGGTGGTGAGGTCATTGGGGCCTTTCAGTTGACCAGCATGCGTCACTATTGCAAGTGGTAACGCAGCCCAGACCTTATGCGTACTCCAATCATTTTTGAATTTTTCCATAAGCTACAATAGATCCCCCCCCCTCCTCCGTCCTCTCGGTCCCCACGTGAGTGAGCCTCGAGTTACCCGGCTAGATGGGAGGAACTTGAGCGGTTCTGATGCATCCTGTAAATCATCGCCGTTATATCGCGCATCTTTGTACTCTTCCTGAAACATTTCGAGCAGATCCTTGTCGAGATTACTAAACTCCCTGTTTGGTGTAGGACTAGACCCGTAATGCGAGAAATTTCCCTCGAGCTGTAACTGCATCGCCTTTCCCGCTGCTCGAAAAGTTTCCTCGCGCCTCTCGTACAGTCGGATGATCGTCTCTGCGCCGAGTTTCACTTTTTGCGCTACGGTGAAAGGAAGCTCTTGGCGAACCAAAGTCGAATATCCCTCGATGACCCAACGTTGGACCCTATAGGCCCGTGCAAGCGCCACTTTATCTTCGGGCTCGATGGGCACTGCATCAAGATTCTTGATCGCCTGCTTTCGAAGGCTGAAGCAATCCCAGAGCGTAGATAGCTTCAGGACTGACACCCAATGATCACGGACATCCTTTATTAGCTCGGAGGAGCGACTGCGAATCGTCAATGTCACATGCTATGCAAACGTTCTTTTCGAAGTGAAATGGCACTTACTCGGGAATCAGTGCCGTCAAGAACCGCTGGAAATCAATTCTCTCTACAGAGTCCAGTCGGATAGGTTTATCGTCATCGTAACCCTCTTGAGTATCTGCTTGGGCAATCGCGAACATGTCTTTGAACACACTCGAGTTTTCTTCGAGCTTGTACCGCGGCACTTTGAAGAGCGTGGCTTCTACCTGCCGAACATCCAATCGTCGGTGAATGATCTTCCTCGTAAATTGAAAGGGACTTGCAAGGAAAGTCACGCTTTCTATGTAAAAAGACGTGTCCCGCTTGATTGGACGGACTTCGTGGTTGCTGTCCGCATCAAGGTGGACCGACATGGTGTTCTGTGAAAAAGATCTCTAATCGATCGAACTGATCTTTCGCCTTCACAGCATTGTTTGACGCCCAGAGGAACGACGGGCGTAAACTCCGTTCTCCTTCTATGCGCGTTTTGAGCTATTGCACATACCTCGCCTGTGGAACAGCATCGCAGTAACTCAGCACGCTGATCGCTCCGTGACATCTGTCGTCGATGGTAGAAGAAGGATCAGTGGAGTACCACATGTTGGGCAAGGCTGTTCCTGGTTCGTTTTGTGAATAAACCTATGTAGGTATTTCCATATTTTGTGGTGGCTGTTTGGGTGGCAAAGTCCCGATATTCTCGTGGGCACCAATGTACCTTCTAGGTATCAGAAGGGCCTGAAGTTCATGGTGAAAGGTTGGACGCTAGGAGGCTTGATCAGGCCTGGGGCTTGATGTGGCGCAAGCTGGACACAGCCGCGGTTCTAGAATCCAGCTGCAATTCCCAACTCCGCTCAGCATAGGCCGAAATCCCCGACGCTTTCTGGCGTTAATATGCATCAATATTGAGCTGGACCAAGCCTTTGCTTTGAGATATCCTTCATATGCGACGCGTATGCGCTATTATCATAATTGAAGAATACTCTGTAGCTATCCTAATCACATTTCATTATTCAAGCACTGGACAGTCTAAATCGAACTATCCGACGAATCACTGCCTGACGAATCACTATCCGATACTACCCGTCGTATAACATTTGATTCCTCATCTCCTTCGTACTGTGCATCCCGCAACTCTTCCTTAAACTCAAATCTCACCAACATCCTCACCGACGTTGGTTCGCGTTTCCTAACTGTCTTCTCGCGAGCTTCGTATATCTTGAGGACATCTTTCTCTCCGAGCTGCTTTTTTTCTACACTACTCAAGCCTGCATCACGCTTGATGAGCTCCTCGTACCCCGCCATCAATAATCTTCCTGCATGGTATTCTCTGCCCAGGAAAACCTTGTCAACTGGGGGAAGCTTCATCTTCACCAACCCCTCGATGGTCTCCCGCCTTAGATTTCCGAACTCCCACAGCATTGATAATTTAAGCACAGAGGCCCACTCTTTCAATCTCATTTTTACCGGTCTGGCCGTCTGCTTGTTCAAACTGATAGTGATATCAGCATAAATCAGCACTGAAGCTGTAGGCTCGTGCAGATGCCACTTTGTCTTCAAGTCTACGTGCTCTGCATCAAGCCAATAACCACGAACTGTCTTTATCGGCTCAGGGGAGCGACTGTGAATCATTAGCATTGTGCGTTATTCAATCGTACTTTCTGAGGAAAAGGGGCACCGAGTCTGGAACCAGCGCCGTCAGGAAAAGCTGGAATCAATCCTCTACAGAGTCCAGCCGAACTCGTCGCAACCCTCCGAAGTATTTGCTTGGGGATTTCAAACATGTCTTTGAAACGCACTCGACATTTCTTTAATCTTGTAACGCGTCACTTGGGAGTCCACCAAGCAAGTCTCAGAAGTGGAACGGCTCCTATGATGAGAAATTTCGATTGAATCGGGAAACTGGACTTGCGAGAGCGTACCTCCAGGCACGATGTCTCTGATGCGTCTGCCGTAGTAGACATAGATGAGGCAAGTGTAAGTAGCTGGGTGGGCACTTATGCTGAGGTTCGGGGATGTCCTCATCCGAGCGATGATTGTGCTTCTCGGCTTGCACAGCAGTGTCGATGAGTTTACAGCCGCGGTGCGTCGACTCTGAGCAAATCACCAGTGGCCAAAAAAAACCACGTGGCCGCCCCGTTCACGTTTCAAACAGTGTCGGATTATGAAAAGTCCCTTGTAGATGCTATGTTGCAGTTGATGATCGTCCTACCGCGGTCGTGGTGCGGCCAAGCGTTCCGTGCCCCGAGGTTCACGGACTGAGTTATAGGTTTATCCAGGGCAAATCATGAGACGGTAGCCAAGTGTGCTCAGCAGTGGAGAAACTCCATACGAAGATAAATCAAGGAAAGCCAAGCTTATAAGGCGACTCGATTAACGAGGGTCGGGATGACAAGATCAACCAACAAATGTGATCGAAAGTTTGCTTCGGGGCCAGTAAACGGGCCGTGGGAGATTGTGCTGCCGTCGACGCCGTCGTGTTTGAGTCTTTTGACCCATCTGGTTCTATCACTCATCTCCCATTACAGCCTCGCTCACAATGCTGAGGAGTTATACTTGTATCTCACGTCAACTCTGTTTCATATCATCCATTTACATGCAAAGCTCGTAACAAACTCCCTAAAGTCTGAGGCTCAGCATTCCAACTTGGGTTTGCGCACCTCCCTTGGCATGCCTCGTTGGCCGCAGGGTCTCCATCCGCCTCAGTGATATGGGATGATGTGCCTGATCTCTCGTACCTTGCGTACCGCCACCAGCGACCTTTGCGGATCCCGTTTGATGGACATCATCGCAATTATAACCGGCGTCTGTGCGATGCCCAGCCCAGGATTTCTACATTAAAAAGGAGTGGCGATAGCAGAGAGCACAACCACAAGCGTCACGCATCTCTTCTCAAACATTACTGCCAAATCCCACTTCATAGACGCCATGACTCAAGCACCCCTGCCCTCAGACTCTCAGAAAGTATGGCTCATCACCGGCAAGTTTTCTTAATATCCATGTGCCGTTCATTGAGCCTGACCTATTTGACCCAATAGGCACGTCCTCGGGTTTTGGAAAGCGCCTCGTCTTATCTGCGCTCAAGCGCGGCGACTTCGTCATCAGCAGCTCGCGCTCCTCCAAACTCCCCGCCGACTTCCCTCAGTCCCCACGTATCCACCACATAGTACTTGACCTAGACTCGGGGACAGACGAAATCAAGAAGAACGTAGACGAGGCTGTCAAGATCTGGGGTCGCATCGATGTGCTCGTCAATAATGCAGGCAGTGTGCTGCCCGCGATGCTAGAGGAGGGTGGGACGATGATTTTGCAAAAGCAGTTGCAGACGAATCTGTTCGGAGTTTTGGATGTGACCAACGCCGTGCTGCCTCATATGCGGGCAAGGAAGTCGGGGACGGTCGTGTTCTCTGGCAGTCGGTCGAGCTGGAGGACAGATGTACCAGTACGTGACATTCTTCGTCCATCTGCTCACTACAATGGTCTAACGACTTTCTCGCTTCTTAGGGTCTCGGTGAGAAATCATTACAACCCACTCGAGAAACCTTTCGCTGATATAGTGACAGCTTATTATGCCATGTCTAAGGTCGCCGTACGCAGTGAGTATCGATCAGCCTTGTTGCATAGGCATCTGTTGACCTGAGCTCCGTAGCTCTGGGCGAATGTTTCGCAGTTGAACTTGAACCCTTCAAGATCAACGTCCTCATCGTCGAGCCCGGTGCGCCTTTCTGTCCTCTTTTCATTTCTGTTCAGCATGCTTACATCTTCCCTAGGCGGATTCCGTACCGAGGGCATGCTCACTACCCCCTTCTACAAAGAAAACCCCATCCCCGACTACGACGAGCTCCGCACGCGCTGGGAGTACATCTTCTCCCGCATCCCCGGCACGCAGCGCGGTGACCCAGCCAAGGCAACCGAGATAATGGTCGACTTCGTCCGATCGGAGGGTGTCGCGCAGGGTATGCTGTGGCCGCTGGAGAAGGGGATTGCGCTGCCGGTGTTCCTGCCGCTCGGGCAGGACTGTGAGGACGCGATCAAGGAGAAATGTGACCTGGTTTTAGATGCCTGTGTTGAGTGGAAAGATGTTCTCCGGAGCACGGATTTCGATGAGGAAAAGTAGACGGGAACAGCGATTGAGGTTATTATTATGTGTTGGGCTATTAGTTCTTCTAACTTCCGTGTATAACTTAATCTATTTGTAGGGTGCCATTCTCGTTCCTGTCAAGACCCACGTTCGCATCCAACTCCAATGGCCATTGGCGGAACTCAATGGCGGAACTCGGAAGCTACATGGAGCCAGTAAGTACAGGGGGCAGTCTGAGTTTGTGATTTCCAACGTTCCAGTCAACATTCATGAGTCCTGCTTGTATCCATGTGTCCTACGCCACACGCATGGTTCGCCTCAATCTTCATTGAAGCTTCATCAGCTGCTCGCAAATTGTCATCCTAGGTTTCTCAAGACGACGAGCTGGCTCCCTGACAAGAATTGCAGAACACTGGGCTTAAGTGCGGAATTACTGCAGGTACCAAATTCGTTGCTACTCGCGGCTTGCGCATTCTCACACACTCGTAGGCACTCGCTCGATAAGACAAATGAGATTCATGTATGACTGCAATTTCCACTAGCCAATGCAACGTCTGTGGAAATCAAGTAACTATCCAACCAATGTGGGTAGTTATGAGAACCAACCCTGATTCGCAATCGTCTTGTAAGTCAGCTGCACGTCCTTCGTCCACCTCAAGTCCATCCACAAGCTAAAAGAAATTGCCCATTCGAACAGAACAGAAGCGAAATGGAAGTCGAACACGGCTTCTGCGAGGGCCACATCGAGTCTTACTGGTAACAGCTAACCCGAACAAACTCTACGATTCTTCTATGCAGCCCAATAGCTCCACCACAAGAATACTTGATTCGCATTCCAGCATCCGGGAATTTGCCAGCTGACGCGCTCACTACAAATTTCTCATGTTCCGCATAAAGCTCCACTCTCTTAGGGTATATAAAGAGGGCTGCAAGCATAATTTTGAGACAACAAACAGCCACACAACAACATATTCCCTCATCATACACAACCATGTCTCTTCCTCACGGTCCCCACCAGATTACTACCCCTTCAGGACAAGAAGGATTATCAAACGAAGGCGGAAACATTCAACCGAATGAACCCCTCACAATCCGTCGCGTGGACCCTAACAATATGGAGGATGTTACTGTATGTCATCATCATTATACTCCCATCGTATCTCGCTCCTTACAACCCTTATGCTATGCAGTGGGCTGTGGAGCGCGGAAGTGAAGAGGGTCTTGTGAGGATCAGGAATAAAGCGAGCGGCATGTTCATTTCTTACAATGGCGACGCGATCCCCATGAATCCGGTCGTGGTCCTGCCTCAGCCCCGCGATTGGGTCTTGACGGCAGGTCAAGCATCTGGCACATACTAGTAAGTCAAACAGCTAGCTGGTAGTATTTAAACGGTGCCTGACTTTCGTCTCGACCGTCTGTCTGTGTAGCATCACAGCCTTCAGCGACGGGGGAAGCGATCCGGTCGATCTCGTACTCAGCCCCTCGCCTCTGCCGATTTTCCCACCTAGGGTGAGCCTTTCTAGTTTTATTTCATCTTGCATTGGTCGCTTCTTAACCTTGCGTCACCACAGACTGCGCTCCTTCCCAAGAAGTTGGAGACCAACCAAACATGGAAGTTCCAGCCAGCGAACTGAAGAGAATCGGAGCCGACTGTACGATAGCATCAGAGGATGACGAGGAGAGAAACCTGCGATGAGCACAAGCGGACTCTGAATGTAAACCATGTTTTCATCTGAATATTGATATGAAATTTTATGCAGTAGCTGTTTTCAACCTTTTAAGAGCTCACGCTAAAGTAAACATCGGTATTTGCATCCTATAATCGCGATGGCAGCGTATGTTGTAATTAAGCGAACCTCAGATGTCATATCAGATACCGACGACAGCGTTTCCGGCCACCTAACATTGGCATATCCATAAACCATCTCCGCAACACAGCACTGGCGCTTTCAAATGACCACAGCCCGAGAACACTTGCCGAAGATGTCTGGTAGCTGATAAGCCGAGTCAGGTTCTGACCTCGACCTCAAGGCAGCAGCTGCTCATCGATGCGCTCATCGATGACTCTCGAGAGCGCCTCTTGACATTATTCTATTTTATTTTGATGATCTGGTGGCGAATAGACTGTTGGGAGACTTGCTTCATTTCGTCCGCTAATGTTTTGCGGGCGAAGATTTATTGCGCCACATACCTGCTGCGAGCAGACAATTACGAATATCCTGAATACAGCGTTACTGTAAGTTGCGTCCAGCGGCCAGAAAAAATTAACGGTGTCGATTCTGTGGAAAATTCGCAAAGGAATGAAGAAATAGTCGATCGTGTGTATGCATCATTGGTGCGCTGGAATACGAACCGACTTGAGTCCGGGTTCACAAACGCTTTTGACGAACGGTTAGCTTTTCATAGCCTGGCTAGGAGAATAGAATGATACTCAGCTTTAAAGATAGCTCCAAATGTCAAGTTCTTTGCAAAAGAAGACGGTTGGAAATTGCTTGGCAAATGGGTGGCTAAGAATCACTTGCCCTGGATGATGCGATATCTTGGGAGATTGTATGGCGAGTTAAATCAAGCGAAACACTCACGACTTCAGCTTCTGAGGCCTGATGAGAAATGTAAGCTGTACGAGAATTGATGATAAGAAGTAGCTTACACACGGTTACGCCACAAGAACTTTCGATAGTAGCAAAGATGACAAGCGGCGAGGGGCACACCTCTGACATTGCCTTACCCTATTGATGTATCTTGAGAAGGTGCAAGAACCGCAGTAAGTACTAGTGTAGATAATTGTATGCCTACTCAGCAAGGATGTGGAGCTGCAATATCTTAGCTCGAGTCATAAGGCTGATGCCCGCTCGAAATTTCGAATTATCCGCAGCTTCGTTTAGCAGATGGGCTGATGATGCCGTGTGCCCAGCAATCAATCTTATCTAGGAGCTCCAGAGCCAGTATAAACTTTTTATATTCATCTCAGCTGTGTACATCAAACACGGGATCGCAAGGTGCACACCGCATTCCTTGGAGACTGTATTGTCTTTGTTGTTCGCTGAAGGGGTTAGTGTGAGTCATCATTCCACCATATCAGATCTTGCAGTGGGTTGAAAAATTCTATCCGATAATAGTCTGTGTTACCTTGTGGATTGCTGTGGGGGGAACGTTGACGTAACCCGAGACATTGACAGATCTTCTGCAGTAGTTTTTGTTGGATTCAAAGTGGATTTCTGTGTATCGAGATTGAGGAATGAGATGCGATGAGAGTGCAAGCAATAAAGTTGTTCAAAGTCAGTCGGTCTCTAGATATCGGAGGTGAGTTGTCAACGAGCTGAAACTCGGCGGGGCGGGTTGATGAAACCTGCGATGATAGAGGCACCGGGGCTATGCTGCACCGGAGGCCCGGAAATCATAGTATGTAGCATCTTTACAAACACCGACGCATATGGGCACGTACATCCGACCTCGAATAAAAAGCAGTCGACCAACCATAGAATGTACATACGTCAACAACCCTCCCAAGCATGCCTCCAAAACTCCTCCAGAAACACTTCACATGGATCGACGTCCTCCTCCTCCCTTTTAGATTTGTCCAAGTATGCGTCGTAACGGCCCTCATGCTCGTCTGGAATGTGTCAGTCCCCGCGCTTTTCCTGCTATAAACGGTACTGAACTAGACCTACAGATTCTTTGTCCACACAGAGGAAATCATAGACAAGATTGACCCCCAGCGCCATGCATACCGGCCGCCGATCAAGCCCGGCCCCGGTGTAGCTGGCGACGTGCGCTCCCCGTGCCCAGCGATGAACACGCTCGCGAACCACGGCTTCCTGCCGCGCTCGGGACGCGACATCCACCCGCACACCTTCATCGCAGCGATGCAGGAAGGTTACAACACCTCCTACGCGCTCGCCGCGTTTCTGACGTGGGGCGGCTACATCTTGCTCGGGCAGTGGGGCAAGGTGAGCCTCGGCGATCTGGCGCGCCATGGGTGCATCGAGCACTCAGCCAGCGTCGGGCATGGGGACCCGCTGCCTGGAGACGAGTACGCGCCGACGACATGGGATAAGACGTACGTCCAGAGGCTGCTGGATGAGAGCTCGGATGGGCAGGGGCTGAGGTTGCGCGACTTTGCGATGGCGCGTGTCAAGCGGGAGGCCGATTACGACAAGCCTTTGGATGCCCTCCACGCGGAAATAGCCCGAGGAGAGATGGGGCTCGTGCTCGCCCTCTTCGGACGCTGGGTTCCCAAGCTTTTCTCAGATGCCAATGCTCCGATGTCACCCACGATCTCCAGCCCCTCCTGCCCCATGTCCTTCTCCCACTCGGCGGAGGTCACATTAGCCAGCACGGACGTCAGCGCGAGTACCACCAGCCTCTCTACCTCCATGGGAGATTCAACCACTCTATCCACGCGCAGCAGCCAAGCTACCCTCGTCGGGGCGACCCCCTCCATTTCCCCCTCCATCTCTCCCTCCAGCTCCACCTTCTCCTCCTCTGACAAACCCAAGCCCACACTCAAAGCCGCGCTCGACGCGCTCAAAGACACCCTCGAAAAGCCGCTGCACCCGCTCTCCCCTCCCTCCAAGACTGTCTACACGGCCTCGGGCGAGAAGGAGGAGCTCGAGCTGAGCGTACCATTGGGACTCGTGCGCTATTGGTGGACGCACGAGCAGCTCCCTGCCGGCTTCCGCACCGCCTCGATGGTATTCCAAGCCGACGGGAGCGTGGACTCCTACGCCGGAGGGAGTTACGGGCTGCGCACGCAGAAGGAGCTGGGCGCGGGTGTGCCCACCGGGGAGGGCAGGACGGTGACGGGGTTCTTGGAGATCGTGAGATTGGCGATGGGGCTGAAGAAAGCCATGGCTGATATCCGGCGCGAGGGGATCTGAGGTGGTGGGCTCAGCTATCTTTATTGGCCGTCGGTGCTCGTCGATGTTGTGCTCTATCTGTTTTTTGTAATGATGTATTTGGGCACCAGGCGACGCACACTTATTATGTACTATGGACACCCCACAGCTGTAATACTTATAGCTTTATCTTATAACACAAAGAACTGTACGCATTGATGCGTTCACTATTCATTTCAGTGCGCTAACTTTGAATGCTTTTGAATGCATGACCGCTCTTGCATTCCGATTCTGAATGCTCTAGTGAGACATAGTCTGCCATTCGATAAGAGGGGACAAACAAGTACTTCTGTGAAACTAGGAGCTGGGACTCCCTTTAGCGACTGGCGAGTTGGCTCAGTTAGGATATGTGGCTCGTTCGTCCCACTTGCAATAAAAATGTAAAAAATACACAATAAACAACAATAAAAAAGAATAAAAAAGCTAAACGCCGGCGTCCAGATCATCTCTACTCGTAAATGGTAAGGGATGTGAAGTCAAAGTAGGCATTGGCGAATGCCGAAGGGTTTTCGGCGACGTAGTCAACACAGGTAGACGGGCACCCTGACGACGCGTAAACCGAAGAGGCTCCAGCCCAATCACCACCTATATTGGCCCGTCAGCGAATGTAGGAAGGTAGGAGAAATGGTGATACGCACAGAAAGTTAAGTTGATGATGATATTCAGCGAGCCGAAGCTGCTAGAGATATTGCAGTCCGTGTTGGGGAAGAAGGCAGTGGGCTCGCCCCAGGTGCTCGTGTCGATGCTCGATGCGCCATTGGTGAACGCGGCAGGGATGTATGCGGAGTCTCTGGACCAGAACCAGACTTTGATGTAAGTAGATGATCGCTCCATCGCATAATATCCTCCACCATCACTGTTGAAGTTCGGCCCGAAACTGTTAGAGTCTGGGGACTGCACACCGCATCCGGCATTTCCGTTATCATTGGCATTGCAGTCCGTCCCCACTGTCGTGCTGATACAATGTTAGCCTTTCCTCGTGATAACGTCGCCGCTCGACGTACCCGTACTGCGAGACAGCACCATTGGGTGGGATAGAGCATCCAGGACCGGTACTGTTCATGAATGAATGAGAAGTATCGCATAAGGCCAGTGTAATCAACATACTGGAGTGTAGACTGGTTCGGAATAACGTTATTCACGCCCTCGACAATGTCAATTTCTCCCTGTTACGAGGTCAGGATTCAATAATCTAAACACAGCGAGCAGTCTTACAGAGTTAGGCCAGTCAGCTTCGTCGGTCTCCCAGATGGCAGGCCATGTTCCGCATCCTTCAGGCATATGGGTCAAGTCGAAGACGGCGACATGGTTTGTATATGCGGCGTTGGACTTGATGCGAACAGATTTACGACCAGCACCGCTAAGGCGCCTCGTCAGCAGTGAACACAGCGACGGTCCGAATAACTCACGAAGGGCTAAGCACAGAGGTGGAGTCAGCTCCCATTCTGAAGCTGTTAGATGTAGTGGACACAAGGCCGGCGCTTTGAGCTTCACTCTGGTCGACGTATGTCCTAGAATGAGAGGGAATTTGAGCATGCATGCCATGATTGGCGCTTGACAAGAAAGGAGGTCTCACACAAAGCCGTCAGTGGGATCCGCAATAGCCTCGAATGAGAAGGCGCTGAGGAACTCGGAGCCAACAATGGTGGATGATAGCGTGTATGTTTGCGCCAAAGCCGAAATGCTAGCATAGGTGAGAGCGAGGAAGATAGAGGAAGCTGAGATTCTCATGGCTGTAAAGGATTGACTGGCGAGGATTTGGTGATTCCCCTTCGAGTTATTCGAATCTTTATAGCAGTCCAAATCGTGTCTGCATCCAGGTCTCAGCTGGACATGTCAAGCAAACCATGTGCTTTCCATTCACGAGATAGATTCCCGAAAGCTGCCAGCAAGCAAGTGATTTGTTGTTGCTACCTTGAATGAGCAAATTGCTGTCACCGAGACTGGTCTTGCGTCATATATATTGCATGTATGTAGTCCGTATATCGTCGAAAGAGAAGTAAGAGTCCAATGTGCTCGGTACCGAAGCCACAAGATAAGTTACAGCGCATCGACTGGCCCAAATTCCGTTCAAATGACCAGATATGCGCTAAGTTAAGAAAGGTATTTCCCCGAGGTTCAGGCCGGCAAAAGGTTGGAAGCTAATTTTGGCCAGTGATAGTAGAGTATCACGTCCGTCTGTCGGCCAGATGGCTGCGCAAAGATACACGGCCCTCTTCGGTTGACGAGGATAAAACCTGACCAGCCACGCACGGATACTTGACAGGTAACTCTCTATTTAAAGATCTTCTGTCTCCAGAGGTCGGTCATGATGCATGATGGTTGTCTTTGGTGATCGGGATGCTAGGCAGCATCACGTGAACCAGGTCCTTTAATAATAGCAGAGAACGGCAGCAAAAGTGAAGTAGGAATGCTTAAAACAGTTGTCGGTTCAGTAAATTGTCAAGCATCACGAAAATGGAGCGCGCACACCTGAGAAGACCTAAGATGTCTCGGAGCCCCTCGGAATAGCCCTAGAAATGCCATGAACACCGAGTTGGAAGAAGCTATAGCGATAGCGAGCCGTTAGCATAGTTGGTGGGACATTTTTCGTCCGTCAAGAGCTCTTCAACCATGTCTCGCGGTCATGTAATGCGGAGCAAAAGGGAGGCGAAGAACAGTCATGGTGGTTGGTAGCAAGTCGGTAGCAGAGAATGAAAACTTGAGGCGCCGGTATTACTAAGCCCGTTTTCGTTTGCCACCGGACGAGTTCAGATTTGAAGACAATCAAAAAACCTTGGGATGATGTTTTGTAATCCGATTTACAAATTGGATTATACAGTGATATACTAATTACTCGTAGATACGGAGGGAAGCGAAATCAAAGTACGCATTGGTGAAAGCAGACGGATTGGCCGCTACATAGACATCACATGTTGCAGGACAGCCAGAGGAGGCATATACGGATGATTGACCGGCCCAGTCACCGCCTGAGTGAACGATAAATGAAAGAAATTGAGGGGAGAATGAAGAGCACGGACAGAAAGTTAGATTGATGATTATGTTGAGTGACCCGAAGGAGGTAGCCATGTTGCAGTCGGTGTTGGGGAAGAACGCCGTAGGCTCACCCCAGTTGGAGGTGCTGATACTCGACATATCACCTGATACATCAAATGGAACAGAAGTAGACGATCTTTCCCAGAACCAGACCTTGATATAGCTGGTAGTGCGTTCCATGGCGTACCATCCGCCGCCTACATTGTTGAAGGCAGGCCCGTAGCTGGCTTGGTCGGAAGACTTTACACCGCATCCGACGTTACCATTGTCGTTGGCATTACAGTCAGTGCTGACTGTCGTTCTGGAAGCGAGAGTCAACATCAGCCTTCCAAAATCAAGCTATCCGCTCTCACCCTGTTTGTGCGACTCCACTAGCTGGAATGGTACAGCCGGGACCCGTGCTGAGGTTGTTTTACTCATTCAGCATGTCAAGCTGATGGGCAAAACTTCGGTTACTTACTGTAGAGTAGATTGGTTGGGAGTAACGTTGTCGACACCCTCAACGATATCAATCTCTCCCTGGTGGGACAGTGAGCCCCAGTGAGATACAAATCCACGAGATCACTTACACCACCAGGCCAGTTGGACTCATCAACTTCCCAAATCGCAGGCCAAGTCCCACAACCTTCCGGCATGTGGTTGATATCGAATACAGCAACATGCGTCGTATAAGCCGCATTTGATATGATACGGACAGATTTTCGTCCAGGCCCACTGAAGAAGGCGGTGAAATAGGGATGTATAGGTTTTAGAGCAAACGCACGTGGGACTGAGAATTGTTGTGTCATCCGCTCCCATTCTGAAGCTGCTCGAAGTCGCAGAGATCAAACCTGCACTTCGTGCAGCGGATTCGGAGACATAGGTGCTAATTATCATTTCATTCAACAATATTTCGGGTGTACGTGATGCAAAAACTCACACAAAGCCATGCGTAGGATCGGCGATTGTTTCAAAGCTGAATGCAGAGAGAAACTCCGAGCCAACAACGGTAGATGAGATCGAATATGTGTCGGCTAACACAGATGTGCTCGAAAATGCAAGAGCAAGGAGATTTAATGAGAAATAGGGCCTCATGGTGTGGGCGGGTTGGGGGCGTCGTCAGCGACGATCCAGCTCCCTTTTAATGCTGGCTAGCACTGTCCTAGAGAGTTTGGGAAGCAACGACAGCGGCCATTGGAGAGCCCAAGAAATGCACGAGAATCAACGTATGTCTTGAAGCCAGTGCGCTAAGGAAGCTAGTACGCCGATGATCGGCGGCCCAAGAGGGGGTTGTGAACTTCGATGAATGTCCATCGTCTCAAGCAAGATCGCCGACAGTCAATAGCAAGCGGAAATAATTGGGGGAGCTTGCCTCCCCCTATTTCTTGCTAGGGGCCCTAAATTCCTTAGGCTTACGCAATCCACTTCCTGATGACTAAGCTGACTCAGCGCGCGCCGTTGCTGTCGCCGCCACGCTGTTTCGGACTTTTTGCATTCGAACCGTTTTCCGCCACCTCCCTCTTGCCTTCCCCCTACCCTACTAATGGACTATTCTTGGGTATTTCGCCCCAATAGTCATTGTATTTAGGCATATGAATTGTATCAATTATCTTATCAATCTTCCCAGCCAAAACTTGCCATTTCTCTTGAATCCTTTACTTAAAGCAAAGCCCTCAGCCACAGCTGCTTCTCGGTTTTGTACTATCGTTCTAGATTCATCTGATGTACTATATCACATGGCCTGTACTAGAGCTTCTGATTAACATTTGGGTTTATTTGCGGACTTGTTTAAGGCTATACATTTCTTATTTATCGCCTCTTGCCACCTCTGAATCGCTTTCTGACCCAATTTTTGCTGCTAAGTATCTGCAGGCCACTTTAACCCCCTTTGCAGCGTGCTGCATCACCTATGAGTCTGTACAGCAAATATCAGAGCTCTTTGATGTGTGACAGAGCCTTCAATTCATATCTGATGTAGCTGTGAGTCACATTTGGCTCTATTCGCCCACCCCCACTCCAATTTCACTTAAATTCCGCATTCTTACATGTGATTGTAGTTATTTTCTGTATCTTTAAGATTCCTCCATTGTCGCACAGAGTCACAACGACTCAGATTCTCACCAAATTCTTGCCATAAATTTCCATCCAATTTCCTACCAATCTATTCTACCCCCGGTTCACTTAGGCTCAACTCAACCTTCCCATTTTTGCTCGATATTTCAGCTAATTAATTACCACAGACTGGTTCTATGATTGCTGTAAACAATATCACTGATTTGGACGTGTACAAGGAAGCTCTCCCACTTCAGGGACGAGTACCTGTACATACTTACATTGCAAGGCACAAGAAGCGACTAGGAAGCGCATCAGAACCGCGTATGTTATGGTGTACGTACACGGTACAGGTCGCGTGACCGTGACGTCTTTCCGCTAGACTGTGGAAAAGTACACTGGCCACCTTCATTCCTGGATCACCGCTTTATCCAACCTGGATGAGATATATAGGAACTACACGGGCAGACACTTCCCTGATTCCCGGAATCACCAGGATAAAGTGATGCGCGGGTTAATTATTTTTGAATCTGGGTCATTTTTTGCACTCCCCACCCGGGGCTAAATTCTACAAGTTTGACCACAGGCTATGCGCCCAATAACCCATGTCTATCTCCCCGATAGCCACAGGTTAAAAAGTTCACGTGTTCGGGCGGCAGATCAAATCCCTCGGAAATGTTTCCGGAAGCACTGAATTTTGATTTATTGGCTGTTCCTCAGCCTTGGTAGCGCTTCACAGCTTATTAAGAGAGGGGGGGAAGGATCATATTGAATAGTAGTTCTACATACACAGGGGGTGAAATACAAGACTTGAGAGGAAAAATACGTGCCATAATGATCGCTGAGACCAGCCATAAAGCCCATGCAGCCAGCAAGACCCAGAGACACCCAGAAAGACCAGACGCGACAGAGCCAGAGCCAGAGCCAGAGCCAGAGCCAGAGCCAGAGCCAGAGCCAGAGCCAGAGCCAGAGCCAGAGCCAGAGCCAGAGCCAGAGCCAGAACCCAGAGCCGGATATAAAAATAGAGGAGTTTGGGGATCAGGGAGAGCAAGTCCATGCGGCATTGAATCTGTAAGAGGCAGGGGAGTCAGGGATCATTTTGCGGAAGGCAGATAGAGGGCAGGACAAGTACCTTGACTATACCTGGGTTATTTATCAAAACATATAACATCAGAAAAGAAAATTTACGCCTCACAATTTGGCAAGGAAATGAAGAAGGGACGGGGAGAAGGCGATGGGAGGACGTGGGAGGGAAGAAACAAGTGTCAAAAATTTGCTGAGCACGATTCAACCCCCTGGCCGCTATCACATGTTTGCCCGATTGAGCCATGCATGATTGCTTGGGCGGGGTTGGAAAGGTGTATGGCCCAGGGTTATCCCACTGATGAAGCGCGGTTCAAATGCAGGGCCTGCATAACCATGGGATTGATTAACGATTAAGCCGAACAGTAACTTAAGGAAGATGAGTCTGGGTTAAAAAAAGTTAAGCATGGGGTATCCACGGAAACTGATCCCAAATCTATCACGACCAAATATGACCCCAAGCCATCTGAGGGTCTGGCCGTGTATATGTGAGCTGATTGGCAGGAAAATGTATTTATCCTGTAGCGTGCACTGTCCTTTGGATAAGTGGCTTAAGGTAAGTATTGATCATTTCCAGGAGCAATGAACATCACAAGCATGATTCAACTAAAAGAATACGAGTGAAACGGAAGTTCCATGCAGAGTAAGATCAGCGTACCTCATGCTCCAGACAAAATTCTTGATCGATAATGATCTACTTCAGAGAGAGATGACAACCATTTACAAGAATGTGCAAAAATAGTGACAGAGACGACTTACTCGGAGAATCAAACAATCCACCCTCGACATGTTCGCATGAACCTGTCATTTACCAACCCTGTTACTGTAACATCTTGATGGAAAAGCGATTAGTTAGTGTACCGGCATTCGTAGTCGGTTTCCCGGCCAATGTCCTAAGTATGGTAGAAGGCGGCTGTTTCTTGGAGATGCAAAATGTTTTCGCTAAGATTCGCGTTGCGGACGGAGGAGAGACGGCGCTCGGCCAGGAGGAAAGATGGACATCGATGGTGGTTTCGAGGAAGTAACAGTGTCACACGTGACGATGCCAGGGTCTGCGGCTCCGGCATGACCCGACGGAGTCCGAATATCTTCATGTTGAAGTTTGGCGTCCAATCCCAGGCCCGTTTCTTCATAACTCAGCATCGCCAAATCTAACACGATACCCTCATGAAATTCAAGGAAGGAGAATACAACCTTGAGGTCACGATCTCAAAAGTGCAGACATTTGCATGTTAATTGAAAGAATCATACGCGCCTCGTGCTCTATCTGCAGTGTCGCGCTCTTGGCATCTGTAGCCGTGATTTCGGAAAATGTCATGACCCTGCCGCTCCTGCCGAGCATGAACCCGCTATTGCTAAATGCCATCAACAAAACTTTTGCTGTTGGCAGCAGCCAAAAAAAAGCCACCAGCTGGCGAATCACACAGCGGCGACTCGGAGATCATGATCTCGAACGCGACCGCAAGAAGTGCGGCCTGTATTCTGGAAGCAGAAAACTCATCGAAGACGCTTGAAGTGCTATCGGCAGACGAATGGCAGAAAGACAGCCGAGAATGTCGAGATAAGAAGAGTTTGCCTGACTTGGCTGTTGTCCGTCACGTTAACGGATGCTTGTGATAAGGCTCCGAAGTCTGCTATAAGATTGCAGCTGATAAGTCGCTTTGATTTCTGATCGCCTCCCCCCGCTGCACCTTGACTCATGCTGATACGATGGCGGAAACACCGTTCATGGCTCCGGAAGATGGCAGTAGATTGTAGGAAAGCTGGTATGTGGCGATGATTAGGGTCGTGCTGACAAGGTATGTTTGCGCTCGTCTCTCTATTGGATTCCGGCCAACTGATAACCACAGTTGATCTGAGATATTTTTCCCTCCTTCGTTTCACAATCTCCCCTAGAGAGGAATCCCGTTGACCAGTGGATGACTGCTGGGATGTATTCGTCCTTCTGTCGTCGCGATGTGACAGCCAGTCCGCTGGGTTGAGGTTCTTTATCTGTCAGTGCATGGATAGTTCAGCTGATGGATGAACAGTCGCCCAGATAGTAGATTCGTCTTTCGCAAACCTATATCGCTCTATTATCCATAGAACTCCCAGCGCCAACCATCAGCCACAACAGTGGCCTTGGGGAACCTGGTCAAACATGGACGACGGCCTTCTGGAGAACACCTTTACAAGCGTCGTTGAATATATGAACCTAACATTCATACAGCGTTGATCCAGTGCTCATTGCTTCTGCACATCAACCCCCTGCGCGAGTCGCTATGCTCTCTCCATCAGCGTTGCCATTGTATTCAAAAAAACCAGGGAGAACATACGATACAACACTTTGTTACGGTCGCTTTGGCTTGAAGTACTCTAGCCATTTCTCTGACTCGATTCTTCCTATTTGTCAGCGCGATAACACGCATCCTGGAGGCCGACATACCTAACGACACACATGTGACTCTCTGGCGTGCACCATGCGAACGTTGACTTACTCGGAAGTATCTGTTCGGGGCTATCCAACACGAGGACAAGAAGCGATTGGGTATTCAAAGCTATCAGCGGTCGCGACCGCGGTCTCCTGCCCTGCCGGGATAGAAAGAAGGAGTCCACAGCGGATGTGTGGAGTACCTTCTGGAATACAGGGATTGCTCAACTCCGGCGTCGTATCTTCAGCCGCGATGAGAACATTGTTGTGGCTGGTCCCGCCGACATGGAGTATGTGCAAGCAACTACCCTTTGGTCGATCGCATGTGGCTTGGAAGATCGCTCATCAGAGCACGAAATCAAGGATGAAGATATCGGGTAGCTCGGTCAATGAACACTGTCATGAGGTCCTATGTTGGCACTTGCTCCACCTCCATCGCCATGATTCGTCATCGACGGCTAATAACTGCCAATGTGTTGCATGCGCTGCTTAACCTTTCTGTCAAGGTTCCTCAGCTCCGCGTCCCATTTCACTGGCTGTTGCGAATATTTCACGACTCACAAATGACTACGGAGTTGCCAATGATCGAGAGTGGCAGTTCGAGATCGAGGTCCTCGCGGGCACCGCCATGCGGCAAGTCTGCTGATAAGAAGTTAGGGTCCGCGGCTAGTTTATTTGTGCTCCAAATTTAAACTGATCGCCTACAAAGTACAGAAACTAGACAACGCCATGTGCTCCTCAGTCGCTTCCGCTGATCGTTGGCCATGTGGAGAAACAACCGTTTGATTACCCATTTGTGGAAGCACACGTCTAGGGCGATAGAGGGAGCCGCTTAGCTTCTCAAAGCTGCGTATGACGCTCAATGTCGCGATAAATGTGCAGAGTGGGTGCAGATTCGTGATCGGAGTTGAGAGCAGCTCGCAAGGAACATTGTTGGACGCCATGCGAGACTGGTCGCCAGTTACCGCAATCGGAGTATCAGCCCCTATTAGGCCTATCCGCTCGCAATGACAAGCTTGTGGTCCAACTCTCTGTCGGACTGCTATTGCTCCGTGGCTACGCGCGGTGTGCACTGTGCAGGCCATCTTCACCCCTGGCTGTTCTCATATAAAATGCAACCTACACTCGCTCTAATGTCCTCAGCGCAGTCTTCTACCCATCTCTGCACACTCAGGTCAATCAATCCTTCCAAGCCTCTTTCACAATGGTCAACTTCAACGCCCTTACCTCCGCGATCATCCTCTCCTTCGCTGTCTCAGCGATGGCTGGCCCTGTTGCCCGCGAGAGCTTCGTCACGCACCCCATCACCAAAAAGGCGTCCAAGTCGATCACCGCGACTGTGGCCAAGGATC
>JACXVL010000229.1:27393-101851 GCA_014898675.1 Athelia sp. TMB | reverse complement strand
CGTTGAAGCAGATGGTACCAAAATTGGTGGAGAATTGCAGAGGGTGGACCTCCACACCGAGAGTAGCTATAACGAGCGATAAGAACCGGTATTTGGATGGACAGGGAGGCTGGATGGGGGGAAGACACGATCGCGCGACTAAACACGTACCGATGTATTTTTTCTCGAATTCACCAGTCAAGTGGCGCTATATGCGGGGCGTGAATCAGTCACTGATCGGGAGTGAGGGCAAAGAGTGCTCACCTTGACGAAAGTGGTCTTTCCGGTGCCTCCATCGCCAACTTCAGATGACAGTCAGATGAGCACGAGACAAACAATTGTTAGCGAGGAAGCGTAGAAGAACATGGATCAGGAGCGTAGATTGGCGAGATAGATAGTATAGACGCGTCAGCAAACGATCGGATGTTCAAGGGCAATGCAGAGGGGGCTTACCCAGGACAAGCTTGAATGTAGGGACGTTCGATTGCTCAGACATGATGATCGTAAAGGAATTCGTATGAGGCAAAGCACCAGAAGAAAATGGTTGGAACACAAGGTTGAGGCGTGCGAATATGGTACTTTTCGGTAGGGTTTGTGGCGATGCGCGCTGGTTCAACTTTGACTTCCTTCCAGTCACCTCTCAGATTCGGTTCCACGCGCTGGGAAACCATTCGACTAGACAGAATGAAAACATCTGATATAGATCACTGGTTTAATATATGAGTCTACCCAGAAGGTTGTCCTCACGCCTACTACAAAACTGGCCACATCCGGGCAGCAAACTGGAACTTCCGGCCTACATCCAACGCTAATATGTAGTAATGCTTCAATTGGCCAATAATGCGCTCACTCGCAAGGTAAGAATAGGAACAAAGCTTTATGCTTGTCTCATACCCATCATCTGCAATCGAATGATTGATACCATCTTTCAAAGACCTCGTGAAATCGTTGAATCTTCAAAGTACTGTATGTCTAGCATTATGACGCACATATTGATACGTTTCGTGAGTAGCACCCTATGCGATGTAAGCCCTTACTTTTGAGCCTCTTTGTCTATTGTTTACATTTGCCTCCCCACTGGGTAACAGAGCTCAAACTGCGGAATGATGCTTTCTGAAGTACAGCAAGCATTTTCTTCACGAGGCCAGTGTTTTCAATCGTGTCACTGATGTTGTTTGAATGCTCTTTATAATCCATCCTGTGCCTTCGATGTTTCTTAGTCTGTGACTTTCTCCCAAGGAGCAGAAATGTGGCATCGGCGGCGGCGCCGGCCCGCCATGAAGCTCGGATTTTATACCTGCACGATCCGCCTGGTCACCGTGACCGCTCTCTCTTCTTGCCTTCTTCTTCTCTTTTCAGCTAGCGCATCACCTTATCTCAATGGTGTACATGTCTCTGTCAAACATGATAGCTATACACGCCTTCTTCGCAGAGTGTTCACGATACAAGTCCAACACCCAAAGTGTCACGTTTTGGACGCCCACAAACACCCAGATTTAGCCAATGTGGGAGGCCATTCACGATATGTCCATCGCCAACTGGAGATCACTCGTGTTGTAGCTGATCTGTCTTCCGGTGTGGGATGGCTACTTCTGCGTGAGTATATTGGTAACAGTAGGGAGCCTTGACGCTCATGCCCCCACAGCGATGCCGAAGAAGAAAAATCATACGAGATCACAGGTTTGTCAACAGCGCTCCATTTTTGTACATCTCGAACCTAATACGATCGCAGTGGTTGAGGCCACCGGTGTCCCACGCGTTCCAGGCCCACGAATAGCACTCAAACTTGGAAAGGACATCGCGGCGTACGTTCAGATCGACACCGCAAAGGAAAGCAAGGCAACTAGTCGCGTGTCCTGGATTGATGGTGGAGAGCTAAGCTGGGGTGAGAGGTTCACACTGTGAGTGCTGATACTGTATATATATTAGACACTATAACAGGACGTCGGGCTCAACTGGCACCACAGACTTCCTTTGCCAAGTTCGGCCAATGTCACATTCAGCTTGATACGCAACAGCAGAATCCAGCTTTCCAAGAAGAACATCGTAGGCAAGCACGAAGCTACGCTAAGTGCCCTGTTAGAACAATGTGTGCTTCGACACGGAGAAGGTAGCGTGATCTACTGCTCTACCCACTCAGTGAAGTCCTAGACTGACATTACGGTCTCAGAAATACTACTGTCGCTGATGGATAAGAGCAAGTCTGCTGGAAAATTGACTGTCCGAATCAAAGACCCTTCGATTAGCGCATTCGAGAGTGCGATAGAACGCCTCCCGCAAACCAGCGAAGGGTCTTCGGCGTCCCGAATTGGAGCGGTAGCCGATGTAATCAGCAACGCAGGAAACGTGGCTGATAACCCTCTTGTGGGGTCTTTCAGCTCGCTGATGAAGAGCTTAAATGTTTTGGTTCAGATTGGGGATGAGATAGCAAAGGCATGTCCGCGATGTATTCGCATCGAGTCATGCTGGTCTCACCTATTTACAGATACATCCCTGGGTAAATCTTGCATGGAGTGTACTCTCGGCTGGTTTTAAGGTCACGAAACCCTCAATATATCAGACTGTATCTGAACTCCCACTGTAGCTGGTGAAGGCACAGCAAGAACGAGATAGCAAGATAACCCAGCTCGTCGAAACAATGCAGTCCACATACTTGGTGGTTATAGGATCTCAGAACCTGAAAACAGACAAGCATTTGCAAGATGTGCTTGATCGGATTTTGAAACAGACTGTAGATTGTGGTTTCTTTATTCAAGAATACACCCGTCGTCGCTCATTTGCAGGTCAGTGGCACTCACATGTCTGATAGCTATGCTGACAGTTCCTCAGAGAAGGCCGTTATCGAAAATTTTGCGAGTACTGATGACTTGATAAGCCGATATCAAGAGACATTTTCAAAACTGCGAGATGGTTACACCGGGCGAATTTTGACTTATACGGCCTTAGTTACCTCAGGCATCGCGGCAACGGTGAAAGCTATCAGTACGTCGCATTACCTCCTTGCTATAACATCGCAGACTCATCCATCCGCAGGGTTTGACCAGCTGATGCAAAAACTGAGGCCCGTAAATCTTGACCAGGGAAAACGCGATGTATGCCTCCCAAATACGCGATTGGGAACCATCAAGTCCATCTTAGACTGGTATTCAGATGATTCTGCCAGTCACGAGGGCGTCTTATGGATCTACGGCTTGGCCGGCACAGGGAAAAGCACGCTTTCCACCACAATTGCCCGGATGGTTGATGAAATCGGCCTCCTGGGTGCATTCTTCTTTTTCGATCGCCAAATTCACGAACGGGACACATCCACGCTGATACGAACTGTGGCATATCAGCTGGCTCGATTTGACGCGAGAATTGGTACAAAGATTGAACAAATCCTCGTGGATAATCCTAACGTCACGAATCTGCCGCCCGCGATGCAATTCCTGAAGTTGCTCAGTACCACAGCTTTAGGCGATATCCAATGGACCAGGGGTCCCGTCTTGGTGATCATCGATGCCCTGGATGAGTCAGGCGCGGCAGCTGACAGGAAGGATTTGCTGAAAGCCCTTGCTGAAGGATTTTCACATCTACCTTCTTTCCTGCGGCTTCTGATTGTCAGCCGCCCTGAACGGGACATTTTCGATCGATTCAAGTACTGTAGTCTACGCCGCGAGGAGCTTGGGGTTGACTCGAAAACGAGTCACGCAGATATAGCGGAATTCATACGGGCCCGCTTACAGGAAATACGCGATGAAAACATCGACTACCTGGCTGAGGTCCTCCATCACTGGCCCACAGAGGATGAGATCCAGGCTCTCGCGATGCTGGCCGCAGGTTTGTTTATATGGGCAGCAACTGCGTGTCGTATGATTGACGTAAGCCAAGACCCGAAGAGAAAGACGGGGGAACTCCTAAAGCACCATTCTTCGGATATCTATGTTAGCATATTTACGAGCCTTCACCAACTTTACAAAACAGCGCTCCAGTCCGCTGGTAATTGGGACGACGAGTTATTTCGCAGTGATTTTCAGGCCATCCTCGGTACGATCATTTGTGCCCAGATGCCAATATCTTGCCTCGTGGTGGACTCTCTCCTAAAACTACCTCGTCCATCTCTGCAAACGGTGTCACGCCTGGGCAGTGTGCTACGCGGGAATATGGAAGAACCGATCCGCATCCTCCATAGCTCTTTTCACGACTATCTCACACTTCGCGATCGTAACGAGCCCTGGGCCATCAACGACGAGCAGTATAACATGCAAGTGGCGGATCGGTGCATTTCGCATCTAGAGCAGATGCTACACGAGAACATGTGCAATCTGACACTACCGCATCCAGTCCAGGACGAGTCACTGCCAGATTCTGTGTCATATGCGTCAAAATATTGGATCGAACATGTATACTCGATCGTCGATGTCTCAGATGCTCTATGCGATCAGATCTATTTCTTCCTGCACAAGCATCTGTTGCACTGGTTGGAGGCCCTTGTGATCTTGAATGCTTACGATGTTGCTCTACGGTCGCTTCCCAGGCTGATCAAATGGATCCAGGTTCGTTTCCGAAATTCAAGCCTTTGAAACATCTCTGATCATATTGTAACAGAGGTATTTTCCCGAAAGCCAATTGTTGCATTTTGTGCGCGATGCTCGCAGATTTGCCCAGTCTTTTTCAGAAACCATCCAAGAACATCCATTACTGGTCTACCTTTCGGCGCTACCGTTCACTCCTCCTAACACCCTGGTCTACCAATCTTTTCACCGCGATAAGCTCCCGCAAGTGATCTGCGGTGTAGAACCAGGTTGGTCTCCTCCGCTGAGAACGCTACATGGCCATTCAGCAGATGTGAACACTGTGGCATTCTCTCCCGACGGCTCAAAGATTGCTTCGGGCTCGACTGACAGCACTGTTCGATTGTGGAATGTAGCCTCTGGGCAAGAGAACCTCCCACCATTTCAAGGCCACGAGAGTCGATTGCAATCCGTCTCGTTCTCGCCCGATGGAGACAAGATCGTGTCGGGATCGAGTGACGGCACAGTTCGGGTCTGGAATATTCTCGGCGGCCAAGAGGTTCTCCCTCCACTTCGAGGCCACACGAGCACAGTAATGTCTGTAGCTTTCTCACCGGACGCATCCAAGATTGTCTCGGGCTCGCTGGACCACACCGTTCGTGTATGGGATGCGCTCGGTGGCCAAGAAGCCCTTCCACCACTTCGTGGCCACACCGATGCAGTGAGATCTGTAGCCTTCTCTCCTGATGGATCGCAGATCATTTCATGCTCTTATGATGGGACTATCCGATTGTGGAGTGTGTTGACTGGCCAAGAGGCTCTTCTACCGATCCAAGACCCTGGACGCCGGGTAAATTGTGTGGCCTTCTCACCTGATGGCGCCAAGATTGTTTCAGCTTCGTCAAGCAACGTTAGGCTATGGGACATGATCAGCGGCAAGGAGGTCCTGCCGCCATTTGGGGGTCACAAACGCATGGTCTCGTCTGTGTTCTTTTCACCTGATGGATCCACGATCATCTCAGCATCTCCTGGAATGATTTGCATGGTAGACGCACTCACAGGGAACGAGGTGCGACCGCCAATCCTGAGCAGTAGTGGGAAGTCCATAGCGATGTCTCCCGACGGCACCAAGCTCGTCTCAAGTTCGGCATCGGAGATTCAGATATGGGACGAGATTTGGGATGCTGTCGTCGAAACAGAAGCCCCGTCACCTCCTCAAGGCCACGATGGCTGGGTGGAAGCTGTCTCATTCTCACCCGATGGGAGCAAGATTGTCTCGGGCTCGAGTGACAATACCATTCGGATCTGGGAAACTCTCGCCGGTAAAGAAGCACTCCCGCCTCTTCGAGGCCATAGAGAGGCAGTCACAGCTGTGGCCTTCTCTGGTGACGGATCCAAAGTCATTTCGGGTTCGCGTGACAACACAGTTCGTGTGTGGAACATATTCACTGGTCAAGAGATCCTTCCTCCACTGCAAGGTCATGAGAAATGGGTTACATCTGTGGTTTCCTCGCCCGATGGATCCAAGATTGCCTCGGGATCAGCTGACAGAACCATTCGCATGTGGGATATACTTACCGGGGAGGAAACCCTGCCGCCCTTGTCTGGCCACGAGGATATCGTGTCTGCTATAGCGTTCTCTCTCGACGGAACCAGGATTGTCTCTGGTTCGCATGACAATACCACTCGGATATGGGACGCACTTGCGGGCCAAGCTCTCGCGATACTTCGAGGTCACGAGCAACCAGTGATTTCTGTCACGTTCTCGCCGGATGGCTTTCAGATTGCCTCTGGATCAAAGCCACGGGTTGGCGACTTGCAGCCAGCAACTGTTCGGGTGTGGAATGTCCTCAGTGGCAAAGAAGCATTTACGCCACTTCAGGCCCATAAGGAATCGGTGGATTTTGTTGCGTTCTCGCCGGATGGAACCAGGATTCTCACTAAATCGAACTTTATGACCAACAACACCGAACTTGGGACTGCCCGGTTGTGGGATGCATTCACGGGGCAAGAAATTCTCCAGCCACTTTCCCGTCCTGAAGCAGATCCAGGAACACACACAGGTACCGTCCTCAAAGCAGCAGATGAAAACAGTAAGCAGATGGTGTATCTGGGAAAGGATCGGTATTTCATCGAAGCTACTACGGGGCGGTATTTGAGCAAGATACCAGCAGGCTTTTCGGTCAATGCGGAGCATCATTTAGGTTGTGGATCTTGTTGGATTGGATGGAAAAAGGATTATGTACCAGTGATCATTCAGTTTTGAACATTCTAGTGTGGGATATCACTCAATATATATTCTCGTTGTAACAAGCCAGATAACGCCAGAGGCCCGGTGTCCTCGTATGCAAACTTGACTTCTAGCCTTCCGTTCATCACCTATTAGATATGACATATGAGCGCATTGACGTCGTAAAAGGAGTGTCTGCATGACTCACTACTAGTACCCAAGCAATACTCACTATATAGTACTCCCAGTGCCAAACGTGCAGAGACGCTGGGCGGCCCCGGCTCGGGCCGGCGTGCGGGCAGTTAAGGCCGCATCCCGATGCCAGTCACTCGCGTCGGCAATTTGACCTCGCGCCTGTCAAACGCGGTCACTCACTCTGTAATCCAACGACCACTAGCACCGCTGCTCGAGTAAGCCATACTAAGCAGGCGTCTTTACCATCACCGCGCAGCCAAGTATGCTTTTAGATCGTGAATGGCGGTGATTGAGGCGCGTCCAGGCGACGCTCAAAAGCGCGTCGCAGGTGGGGTTTCTAACATACAATCTCCAACCTACCCACTCCAATCACAAGAATAGCATGTCTGCCTCATTCCTACTGGCTGCCAAGGTTCGTGCATCTCATTACGACCTGATGAGAACCTGATCTAATCTCAAGCGCAGGCGCGCCGAAGCTACTATGGCCTCACCAATGCATCGCCCATCTCCGACGTCTTAATCAGAGCCATTGTCGAGGCCGCAGTGATCAACGTCCCCTCGCCTTTCAACGTGCAGTCCGCACGTGCTGTCATCGTCACCGGCGCGTCCCACAAGAAGCTCTGGAAGATTGTCAAGAAGGGGTTCATGAAGAGCCTCGGCGATAAAGCTCCGGGTGCGTATCTCCATGCACCAGTGGGTAGAAGTATAGCGCTGATGGTGAGGTCGTGTAGCGGAACTTGTGAAGCAGAGCGAAGTCAAAATCGCCGGCTACGCCGCTGCCTATGGCACCGTCCTGTTCTTCGAGGACCAGGCGCCTCTCGACGCGCTCGCAAAGCAGATCGCCCCGTGAGTATTTGCCGTCCTCATGTGCACTTTAAGGCCTCAAACATCCCAACTAATGCATCTTTCCTTCAGGTTAGCCGCGCACTTTCCCACCTGGTCCGAGAACTCCACAGGCATGCTCCAGTTCGCTGTTTGGACCGCGCTCGAGGCAGAGGGGTTCGGCGCGAGCCTGCAGCACCATGGGGCTTACGCCTCTGAGATTGCAAATGGCATCCGGAGCGCGTTTGGTCTACCCGAGAGCTGGAAGAGCACCGCGTTGATGCCCTTTGGCTTGCCCTCTGGCGCTCCCGGCGTGACAGGGCGAGAGAAGACATTCAAGCCAATTGAGGACAGGGTCAAGGTGTTCAAATCTTAATTTGCAGACGGCCATGAACTTTGGCAACTTCGCACAGCGCTCAAGGATGGATAGCAAGAGCAAGGGAACTTACCTCCCTGTGGACTTTAATTTGTATTATGCATGCGGGGACACGAGGGTTAACTGGAGAGCACTGCACACTCAATAGACCTCTTCTATGCATGTTGTTGTAATTTACTGCGTCCTGATTTAGAATGATTGTATGGAGCAATGGCGCAGTGATGCTCAGACGCTGCCCGAATACCTACAGAGATGAAAAATTAAAGCTTTGTAGCTAAGGGTATAGAAAGCTCGGAGATAATGAATGCGATGAGTAAAGAGCATGAGGTGGTAAAGCAAAAGAAGGAATTTGACGAGACCGCAAGAGACCATAATCAACCACAGCGACATGTGAGTACCTTCCAGATTCCTCCTGGCTGTTCCGCAGTCTCATCGACATTGGACGGGCCCAAATCCCCTGTTGCCCGGACTTGGCTCACCGCTGGTGGTGCAGCGCCAGCGGTAGACACCATTGGTGATGCACGACCGTACTGCTGCTGGCGGAAGGAATCATCCGTCGTGTACTCGTAGTTGCCAGGGGCCCCGCTGGTATATGCGTGCTGCGGCGCGTTCACAGGCACGTTGACTTGTGCAGCCGCTGACAGCGGCGTGTTTTGACCAGGCGTGTTGCTTCCAGGGCTCAAAGGGCCAGTGCCCTTTCGTTGCTTGGAACCATGGCGCACAAGAGCGGGTGATGGAGGAACAACGCCAGCGCCGCCAGCTTGAGAGCGTCGTCGTTCGGCCTCACCACGGTACTGGCGATCGTCTCGTCGTGGGGTGCCGGGTGCTGTGAGGCCAGCATTCTGCATCTGACTGAGGATCTGACTTTGTCCCTATACGTAGGGGGTGAACAAATAGGCGGGAATGTTTACGACGACGCGACGTACCGAGGAGGCTTCCCACCCCTTGCCACCGTTGAGGAGATTCCAATCGAAGACACCATCATCGACGTCGTTGTTGTTCTTCATGACTTTAGCGAAGAGCTCCCGCAAGAAGTCGTAGTCTGGCGTTTCTTCGAAGCCCAGCTTCCGGACATAGTTCAGATATATGCCAAACTCCTCTTGAAAGCCGTTCAGAGGTTACTTGGGGTAAGAATGAATGGAATAGACGAACCAGGGTATCCCTCTGCCAATTCCTTGATGGCTGTCGTCTGCTTCTTCTCCCCGATCTTCTCATACTTCTGCTTGTTGGTGGCAGCCTTGAGTCCTTGCCATGGTAAGCTCCCTCGCAAGAAATACATGAACACATGTCCCAGAGCCTCGAGATCATCACGACGAGATTGCTCTAATTCCGGTTTAGCGTTCCGATACTGTAAAAGGTATCGTGGGATCAAGGGGCTACTCACCTCTGCCCAAATGTGTGTTGATGCTCATGTATCGAGCCGTGCCGCTCAGACTCTTTCTCTCTCGATAAGGTATGTGTTGCTTCGTCTTTGGGTCGCGGTATTGCTTGGCCATACCAAAATCGACAACGTGAATGGCTGGGCGGCGCACGGTTAATGCACTTGCCAACGGAATAGGGGTAAGACGTACTATTTGCGCCCTTTGTCCCAGGCCGACCAATAAGAAAGTTGTCCGGTTTGATATCCCGATAAATAAGATTCTTCTCGTGTATTGTTTGCACTCGAGTAAGCTGGACGGGTGAGTGAGACAGCGGCGTCGATTATGCAAAGAGTGGTAGTTACCATTTGCCGGGCCGCCATGCAAACGGTCTTGATTGAGAACTTGCGCCCGCACATGTCGAAGAGGTCTTCAAGACTAGGCCCTAAAAGATCGATTACGAGGATATTATGCAACCCCTCTTGGCCGAAATGGTATATTTGGGGTATGCCGGCTGCATCACCAGAGTCAGCTGAAAGGACGACAGAATGGTCCGCCAATGTGTGACTCACGACATCCTGCAAGAATACGATAGGAGCGACACTCATCGCGGAGCTGAGGAGCTTCGGCCTTCCGTGGTTCCTGAGAATGCAAATCTGAGCAACGGGCGGGTGTATGTCACGGAATGGAAAACGCACAAATTTGATGGCCACGGTCTGGGAGTTCAACAGGTTGGTCCCTGTAGCGATGGACGGGAAGGGTCATTGTTAGAAACAATAGTTCAGTGAGGAGACCCCGCCAAACACACCTTCAAAGATGACACCGAAACTCCCCTCGCCTATCTTCTTGCCCACTCTGTAGTGGACACCTACCAGATTCGCTGTGCTTGTTGCATGAGCATGAGCCATGGTGGAGGGTGTCGGAGAGGAGGATAAGTACGGCCTTGAGGACCAAGTATAAATTGACGCCGTGCACAAATCCGGAACCCGCAGCGCACGCGCTTTGCAGCATTTTATAAAATTGTTATGATCTCACGCTGCAATTATGGCCATGTACGATGCGGATCCAGATCAATAATTAGAGAAAGTACAGTACATAGTCGACTACGATAGTGAAATAGGCATGTCATCTATCGCCTGTTATTGCGCAATTGCCTTGAAAGTTTCAGCGTTGTCCCTGTAGACAATGCTATCGATGTCTTTGTCCGTGACGAAGTCCTTCCAGACGGGGTTTCGCGCGACCTTCCAGAACAAAGTCAAAGGCCCCGGGAAGGTCGAGAAGTTCTTGCCATTCATGCCTGCTCGGTAATACGAGCTGCATTCGGTCCAAACAGAGTCATTGAGGCGTGATTGCAGCCAATCGTTATACTCATCACATGCGGCCTCTGTGACTTCGATGGCCTTATATTTGCCTTCTAGCAAGGGTTTCATGAGCTGCGTTGCCAATGATATTTGCACTTCGTTGCTAAAGATGATGCTGGCGTGTCCAGTGGCAGTATTAGGGCCTTTGGGGGCCGTCAGCAAGGCAGAACTAGTAAATAGTAGCGGCTTACCGAGAATCTGGAAGAAATTGGGATAACCAGGAGTGAGGGTACCCTTGTACGCCGTTGGCCCTCGCTGAGTGACATACCACTGATTGATGGTCAGACCGTTGCGGCCCTTCGTCTGGATATCGGTCGCATCGAGGGAGAAGCCCGTCCCGAATATGATCACGTCGAACTCCTTGACCTCTCCCGATTTCAATTTGATGCCGTTCTCCACGATGCCCTCGATGGGACTCCACTCCAAAGAAACATTCTTGCGGTTGAGGCAGGATAGGTAGTCGGGATCGACGATGATGCGCTTGCATCCAGGTGCTATGATTTCCGTCAGTCGTGAGCAGAAATATAATCGCCAGAACTCACAAAATTTGGGAATAAGAGATTCATGATATTCCTTCGGCGCGGTGGCCTTGATATACAATATAAGCAACTAGCATACGAGCTCCGTCAGACATGTAGACGAAACTGCGATAGATAACCACTCACCTGCCGGACAAAGCTGGCGATGATATTGTGATGCTTGCTGAAGATCACGTAGGAGATGTCAGATTTGAACATCACAAAGTTCCGATATGCACGCATAACGCCTGGAATATAAGAGAATATCCATTTGACAATGCTAGAATAGTTGTATTGGCCCTGAAGCAGCGTCCTTTGAGTTGCGAGAGATTGGAAAGGTAGGTAGAAACGCACTCTGGGGAAATACCATTGGGGTGTGCGGCAGAAGTTGACCAGCTCTACACTAGGATCTTTCGAGATTTTAGGGATGAACTGCGCACTAAAACGGTCCTGTCAGCGACCTTCTGTGATATTTCAAGGAGATATCAAAACGTACGCAGAGCAACCATTCCCGATAACTGCAACTCGTTTGCCTTGGAGATCGACATCGTGCCGCCATCTCGCGGAATGGAAGACGGGGCCCTTAAAGTTGTCCTTTCCAGGCACGTCCTTGGGGAAGTTTGGAGACATGAAACCGCCTATTGCGTTCACAAGTATCTCGGCTTCATGGATTACTGTTTCGCCAGTCTTGGAGTTAACGCCAGTGCATTTCCAGAGCTTGCGTTGGTCATCCCACTCTGAGAGCGTGATGGACGTGTTGAAAACGGTATGAGAACCGAGGCCGTGCTTCCTCCATATGCCTTCCCAATACGCGCGTAATTCCGGTTGCTCGGCGAAATAGCTCGACCAATTCGGGTTCAGCTCACTCGAAAGACTGTACCAGTGGCCCGGTACATCAGATCCACAGCCCTACTAATGGATAAGCTGTAGCCCTTGAATAATTCGAAGACTGCTTACTGGGTATGTATTATCTCTCCATGTGCCGCCGACTGCGTCTGCCCGCTCGTAAATCTGTGATTATGATGATCAAATGTGCGTCTCTTGGCCTTCCTTTGGCATTGTGCGCACCGTAAAGTTATCATGACCTAGTTGGTTCTTTATTGCTACTGCCATCGCTATGCCGGCAAGGCTAAAACTTTTCGTTAGTACATCTTTCTCCACAGCTAATACACGGAGACAATTTAAACTTACCCAGCACCAATGATGATCACCCGCGGGGTCGCAGAAGCGTTAGCAAAGTCTGAATGCGACATTTTGCTGAGCTGCGGCGGGTTGTAACAGGAAATGGATTAAAATCTAAAGCGTTGGGGATAGTTATAGCTTGTCGGCTATTCACATGACGGAATAAGCAAAGGAATTGATGCCTCTGCTCCCTGTGCAAGCACTGCACCCGTGTGCTGGGGTGTATCTGGCATGGTGGACCAAGTGCAAGACGATTGCACCCGTGTCATGTTAATCAGAGCGGGCCGTACCGGTACGAGGGTACGGGAGCTATACTTAACTCAGGCTCAACAGCGCGGCACGCTAGCGCTCAATATTCTACAGATGTTGTGTCCCTCTGATCATGAGCGATAAGAATGCAAATTGGGGATGGTGATACTAGGCTAGAAACGCACATACAAGATACAAATGGTGGGGCGTGGGGTACAGACTGATGAGGCGGGGTAAACACAACACAAAAACGATTGTCCTCGAAAACAAATGCCACGAAAAATACTGGTAAAACACTACGCTCCACCGTCAAGTCTCAACGAAACTCGAAGCTGGAGCTCATAGTCTCTGGAACGTGCTCCAGATTGAGCTGTTGGTATCTGCCGGAAGCCATGAAATCAGCGTTTGTGCCAACAGATGCAAATGGAACGGTGCTTACGGTTCTGAATTTTTGTGGAAATAGAATCCGCTCATGGTTGGGACAGGGTTTGCCGGCCCTGTGGAAGGCGATCGCTTAACGCTCGCGTCCCGAGGCAGATGTATATTCTCAGCCCTACCGGGCGAAGAGAGCGACGGCAGGGGACAGGCATCGGCTTCAGGAGATGATGGGTTGGCACCGCGGACAGAACCCGTTGGATTAAAGTCGACGCAGACGTAGTAGAAACCTGTGACGGACACATGTCGTCAGCGTCTGTACGAGGCCGTGAAACATTCGGCAGGACGGGGTGTCTCTTGGACACCGGCGCCGCGTACATGACCGAACAAGGCACAAACCTGCAAAGCTGGCACCATTGATATCTTGTACTCGATGATCCGGTACCAAGAACCTCTCCTTCCACCTCATGAATACTGCGCCGCGATCACGATCAGCCATCGTGAGATGTGGTTTCTTCAATTCATTTTTGACATGCTTGAACGCATTAAACCTTTGCCAGTGCACCATATCCTCCGCCTCATTGGCGCCCCAATTCTGTGTCAAGAACCCATACCGACTGCCGATAATTTCAGCGTCGAAATATGTTGTAAGTTCTGGCCAGTCATCTGTCAGGCCGCGGATCCGCAGATATCCGCAAAGGAAAGAAGATGCGAAATCGACATCCTGTCGGCGAGGTCAGGTCTGACCATGACTGGAGCAAGACACAGGACATACCACAATTGTGACATTCACGTCATAGCTATTTCTCCCACTCTTTTGTGTGCCCTGGAATGACGCCCCTGGGAATAGGCAGTGGTGCCCTCGAGAGCGGATACGTATCCGGGTGATATCCACAAGGGGATCGGGGCGCGACAAGGTATGCGAATAGGACTGTGCACGACTGGGAGAGCCTGCTGAGCGTGTGTACAGATTTGATGGGCGACTGGCTACAACAGGCGAGGGTTCCTGTACCTCTGTCGCACAGACAATTCTCAGAGGCGCCCGCTGGCTCTGGCTAGGAACAGGGGTGTGTTGGAACGGGGCTGTGGGTGTTGGTAAATCGGGGGACAGCCCTTCTTCATCTACATCCATGTGGCTCCTCTGAGCGGAAGGCTCGTCAATGAAGGCCTCATTGCGGTTCGACAAGGCAGGAACCTGTGTTTGGTCGATGTACCCCGTTCTCCGAGCAGCTTGTGGGTCAAACTGTTCGTAGCGGGTGTGCGGATCAACGGTGCCTGCCCTCCCTAATATATGTTGCTCCCGACACGAGATACAGACGTTGGTGGACTCGTTATGATCGAGAAATGTTGAGGTGGCGGAATCGGCGGGGACGGGACACCGGCAGGTTGTGCACAGTTTTATTTGGGTTTGTGGGAGCTCCTGATACGGTTGCTCGATGACCGGTATTAAGGTCTGTTCAGCAGGCATGGGCGAGAGGAGTGTGTTCGTGAGGTGGGGGGGATTTGACGTGGGATGAGTTGCATCAAAGGCGCGGCAGCTTGAAGACCAGTTTGGAGCGAGACGGTCTCAATAAAATGGGTACTTTCCTGGCTCCTTACAACTTCGCGTTTGAGCTTGGCCTGAACTCAAAATATTTACTATCTCAGCCCATCTGCGAGGAAACTGTCGACTACACCCAGGGTTTCAAAGAGCTTCGCGTCCATAATGTACAGGCGTCCAAAATCATCAATTGGACATCTGAGCTTAGCTGTCAACAGGCACTTTGGATCGAAACAATTGTTTTACCCGCCCAGACACTGCATTTCACGACCACACTGCTATCGCATACAAAAGAAAGCCCAGTCATCATTCTCGGCGGACCTCTAGCACCTTCTGCTATCTTATACTAGATCTGCTGTCCCTGTGAGGCATGTGATGGCCCTGTCGCAAGAACCAGTGTGGACTGGACAGATAAACAAACGCAATCGTTGCCTTGGGACCTCGTGAAATGTGCAACGCCCACCGATCCCGCCGCCACTGGCGTCTATTTGGATTTAACTCCGTCCCTCAATTTCCCGCAAGGTTATAGAGCCTGGTCTAGTACCTGCCCACTGAACACCTAATCCAGCATAGCGAAAATACTATCTGCTGATTCTGCTCAGCGTGGTTTTCGCGAGGCAGAACTTGAGCCGCACTGTCGCACAATTGCCAAATGGCCAATTGCCAGTCGAACACAGAACAATAGCATGCACATTCCCCTCCTTGACAAGCTTCGCTGCTGCGCAGTATCGCACTGGGGTTAGTCAGGGCCTCGCTTCTTCCAGATGATCAGCATCATGTGTATCGCCCCTACCACTTGGAGAAAACCGGTATGTATACGCTCCGAGTGCGCCATCATGGTCAATCATGGGCGGCTAAAGGGAGCTAAAGGGGGAGACGCCACTCCAGATGGTACCTTTCTCGTGACCTTCTCGCATTCAATCCCGAGTCGTCACACCTGTTCAAACTTCACTGTCAGCTTTTATGCCAACTCCGAGTCGCTCTGATCACTGTCAGTTTTCCTGCCGCCAACCACACAGCTGATTGCACCGATCTAAACTCGCACAAATCCAATTATAAGACACCTTCCTGATCTATCAGGGTTCAAACTCGCCGCAGCCCTCTTGGCCCTTCTTGTTCGCAGCGAGAAGCTTTTCAAAGTGATGAACTCCAAGGCAGCACAAAGCAGCACAGCCAGCGGCTATCATTGGAGTGCAGGGACATCAATGATCGAAGTACGTTGAAGCTGTCAAGTGAACTGCGAACTGCCACCCGTGAAGGCCTCGACTGGTCTCGGACCTTCATCTCTACTTTGAGTATCTTTTGACTAGGTTAATCAGTGAAGGAGTATAGGCTTCTCGGCAAATAATACAGCAGTGCCTAGCATTAGGTATGCCTACGCGCTCCGCAATCATCAGAATAACATTACTACGACTATGCGAAAGCTCTGACAAGTGGCCCGTAAGTATACACTCGTCATTAGCTAGTATTCCATGTATATAACCGCAATGCGTAAATCATGTATGCAGCTTCTCCAGCAAAGCTCCTGTCGTTATTAAGGCAGTCGCGTTAGAATCTAAGCGTCTAAGCGTCTAGTGGGTAAATCAAATCAAATCATCAGCAATCGTGCAATGCACATCACCCCACCTCCCAGCTCGAAAAAAAATCCGCGTTATATCCTCAAACTAAACTTCCGTCTTCTCAGTCTTTTGTGTCTCGGGATCGCCCTCCTGCGTGCGCTCCGTCTGCTCCTCGGCGCCCTTGAGTTCCTCACCGTCAAAGTCGTCCGCCGACAACGTGCCCTCAGGCATCGGCTCGTCCCGCGGCACCTGCTTCTCAACATCGCCCGCGCCCGCGCCCTTCGTGCCCGCGCCCTGCACTGTCGTCCGCTGCAGGCTGTAGTGCCGGAGGAACAGCATCATCAAAAAGCCCACCCCGCTCAGCGGAATCGCCACCAGCCAGATCTTGCTGATCGACACCGCGTACGCCTGGATCACCGCCGCGCGCGTCACGGGGTCCGGGATGTCCTTGAGCGAGCGCACGGCCTCGCTCAGCGCGCCGGGCGACGTGTCGAAGTCGAGGTTCGGGATCGCCTTCAGCTTGCGCTGCAGGAAGCTCGCCCAGATCGCCTGCCCGACCGCGACGCCGAGCGAGCCGCCGAGCGTGCGCAGGAAGCCGAACGTGCCCGTCGAGGTTGCCATGTCCTTGAGCGGCATCGCGGCCTGTAGCGCGATGAGCGGTGTCTGGAAGAGGCAGCCCACGCCGAGCGCGGCGATGAGCGGCCAGAACACCTTCACGACCGTCGAGGAGTGGCTGTCGAGCATCGTCATGAGCCCGTAGCCGATGGTCATTACGCCCCACGAGAACCACAGGATCCCGCGGTATTTCTTGATGCGCGTCACGAGCAGGCCTGAGATTACGGATGTCATAGCACCACCGAGAGAATACGGGAGCATCTTGATGCCTGCACCAGTCGCGGAGGATCCGAGCGCCTGGTAGTACAGCGGGAGGTAGTATGCGCCCGCGAAAAATACGATTGCGTGCAAGAGCACGCCGACGAGAATAATCGCAGTTGTGCGTGTCTGTATCCGGATGTCAGTTGCCGTGGACATATGGGGTAAAAATACAAAATACCTTGAACAGACGCGGCGGCACGATAGGCGCCCTTGTGGTGAGCACCTCATTCACTCCGCCAAGCAAGAGCAGTACTGCGCCTACGGTGAGCAGCGCGATTGTCTCCTTGGAGCTCCAGTTCGTCTCGCCGCTGTTAAACCCGAGCAAGAGACACACAACACCCGCCACAATGAGTCCCAGTCCCAAAAAGTCAAACTCGGCAGCGTGTTCGCGGAAAGTGCGGCCTTTGTGCGGGTTGAGGTTGAGGAAGAAGAAGAGAATGAGCGCAGCAAAGCCACCAGAGGGCAGGTTTATGAAGAAGCACCAGCGCCAAGAGGCATGGTCTGTCAAGGCGCCGCCGAGAAGTGGCCCTACGACTGAGGCGATTCCCCAGGTCGCGCCAATGGCGCCTCCATATTTGCCTCGCCTGGATAATACTAATTAGCACGGTTGGGGGAGAAAATACGAAACTCACTCTTCAAGGGAGACAATATCCGAGATGGTGATCTGCACGAGCTGCATGAGTCCACCGCCACCGATGCCCTGTACAGCCCGGCACACGATGAGCCATGTCATGTTCTGTGCAGCGCCACATAATGCTGAGCCGATCTGAGATATGACAGATATGTCATTGAGATCCAGGATGGCACAATTCGGCCGAAAGAAAGCTTACCAAGAATAGGCCAATAGATGTGAAGAGGATAGGTTTACGGCCTAGAAGCACAAGTGAGAAAACGATTTTAAATCATGACGCAAAGGACTGACCGAGAATATCTGAAAGCTTTCCATACAGCGGACCCAGGGCCGCCGCAGCGAGGAGGTAGGCGCTGCCCACCCAGGAGTAATTTGAACCACCTCCGAGTTTCTCTACGATTGTTGGCAGCGCGGTCGCTACGATAGTCTGGGCGCATACATGCACTCATTAGCATATAGTTAGCTCCGGGGCACCATGAAGACGCACCTGGTCGATCGCGGCAAGGAAGACAGACAGACATAGACCCGTAAAGACTAGGCCCATGCGGTTCTTGGGCAGGACGTGCTGCTCGCCCGCTTTCCACGACTGGCCCGGCTTCGCTTTCTTCTCGGCGGGGGCGGGTCCCGCTACGTCGTCCGCTCGCTTTTCTGCTGTCGGAGTCGACATTGTTCCAGCGGGATGGTCGTGGTATGGAACTAGGGACAAGCGGGGAGTTTTATCGACGATGCATGCGAGTCATCGGTCCGCTATTTGATCTGACATTTTTGTGAGATCCCTCGCCAGCTCGGGTCCAGTAATGCTGCTCTGCCGCGTCGGCGGATTGGTTGCCGGGGATGCCGCGGTGGGGGAAGATCACGTCGGTAAAATTTGCTGAGCGCGTCGCGTCATCGCGGACATTTGGTCTGTCAGCTTCTTTAATTTTCCCGCACGGAACGGCTCCTCGAACCTCCTCGAACCTACTTCACATGCTTCACACCTTATAATCTTTGAATAACAACGTCTACATGACCGCCTCCCCCTGCTTTAAGCTGCGGAAGCTCTACTACTACTAGAGACGCCAACACGCAAGCCGTCCTTACCAGGCACCGGTTTCCAACCTTTGGGAATTGCGCAAATATTCATCATCTGACCTGCTTCGGATTCTGCTCATTAATCATTCTCACAGAGCTTCACTCAGCAGGATCCGGATTTCAGGTGGATTCGGTCGAGACTGTCCGATGTGTGTCAACTCGGAAGATTACTTCAACCACCACGATCCCCGACCTCGCTCTGTCATGGCTACCAAACGATCACCGAGGCTCTCTCAGCTGCAGTTTGGTTACTCAAGTTATTGAATCATCGATTCCAGCTGGCGTATTATTTCCTGGGGCCTTGACGCCTGCGAGATCTCCTGGAACTTCGCGCTTCTAAATCCGAGCGGACGTTGGTCCCTGCGAGTTCGACACTTTCCACCTGGGTTCACTTCGATTGGTCTGCTTGCAACCATTACTCAACCCATAAACCCGGAAAAAGGCTTGGATCCCTCAGGTGCATATAGGGCATTGGGAATAGCGTTTGGCCGCATGTTCAGGATAGCAATGCACGAGGGCATCGCGCTCGGCCTTTAGAAGATCAGCTTAGACCAATATATCGCGTCAATCTCTATGTTTGCAAAGCTTACAATCCCACATGGTAAGACGATTCCTTCACGCAGACACGATAAGGAGTTTGATCTAATTTTAGAATTAGCCTCCACCCAGGTATCGATTGCTGGCCGGACTTCGCTGGCAGAGAACGTTCCTTGGACCTCATGTTTGCCTCATGGGCGCAGTTGGTTCCACTTCAACCAACCTCAGATTACTCTGTCTTTCGACATACACAAAGATCATCATATCCGCTATAAACTTACCAGTCTCCGTCACCCTGTCGAGTATCGCCAATCTTAGCTTACAGAACAGTGGCCCTGGTGAGCGGCGTGGAAATGTATGCGGTTAACTTGGCCCACGTTGGTCTGCTGGGGATACAGATACGCCGCCTTCCTGGAAATATTAAGAACAGCGTCTTGGCCAAGGCGCAGTGTCAATTTCTGCATTTGCAACGCATACAGCTTCTGTATGGTAAGATGATCCCTTTCCTCGAACGTAACAAGGAGTTTGATTCAATTCCAGAAATTACCGCATCTTGAAAGGCTTGCCAGACGTCGCAACCCTGGGAACTTTCCTCGAGCCACAATGCTCATACAAGCCTCGTGTGCGCATCTGCTTCCACTTTAACCTGTACTACCACCGAGTCGTACGATAGAGCATTCTCCCGCCTTTCAGCACGCACACAACTCAGCATGCCTATTACTCCCCATCTCCCTGCCGAGTTTCTGCGTAGGATGGAGGCAGATCCAATGATGGCCGATTGCCAGTCGTGGATTTTCTCCAAAGACTTTCAGGTCACGCGATGGAATATCGTTGAGATTGGCGTAGAGGAAGGACCGGATCAATCCGTCAGGATAGACGTCCCACCAAGCGATGTGTTGTATGCGTATAAGTCCGGCCAAATTCATCGGGCTGCTATGAATGCAGATCCTTTGCATTTGTGCGAGATCATTCGCTTGGGTGCGGACATGAACCTCAAGGACTCAAATGGGTTGACAGCTCTCCAGTTGGCCATGGAGTGTCTCCTGTGCTCCGCCTTCATCCCATCCAACCAGCTCAAAAGAATCAGATTCATTGCACGTACTCTAATCGAGCAACATGTCGACATCGAATACGCCCCAGACACTTTGACTCCTCTCCATTCTGCATGTCTAGCCCGGGATTGGGAGCTCATTGAGCTATTGCTACATCACGGGGCTCGTACGACAACTCCTGGACTGCGCCACCCTGCCGACTTGTTGACATCGGCAAGCGACAAAGAACGCTTTCGAAACCTGGAAAAAACACCCAAAACGCGCCCACCTCAGCCTTGCCCTTGCTGGTCAGGCAAGCTGCTAGCGGACTGTCATGCGGTGGATCAACCGTACCCCGACACCTTTTATTGTATCTGCGGGTCCAAACGACAGTATGGCAAATGCTGCAAGAAACGCGGCAAACTTTACTTTCATCGATGGAACACAGAAGAACGCTATCTCAAGGTCAAGTTCCAGTACGATCTTGGTGATGCTCTTCAACTGCTGGGCGGGCGAGGTAGCACACAGGAGATCGCGGACGCACAGATGATCTCCATGCCGAGGAAGTTTCTTCCTTCCGAGACACTCAGCGAGGAAGAGACCAGGCGCTTCTTGGAACGAATTAGAGATGGAATGCAGCCGAAAGGACTGATTGAACCGGCATATGGATATGCCATGCAAAAACTTCAATTTCTCCCCAGGTGAGCTCATTTGTGCACTACTCATTAGGAAGTTGAGATTAATCTAAACACTGTCTTTGCACTCTCCCAGACCGCAAGGTGATTCATTCAGCAAGATTGCCTGCTTGGAGACTCAGAGGCTCTGGAATGAAGCTGTCGACCAGTATATCTCTCTCCATGACATATCCGAACCAAGCGCATCGGAGGTCGAACATAACGCTAAAATTGGGCCTTCGAATGGTGCCCTTTACCGTACATGCGAAGGCTTGGGATGCGTGAATCGAGAAGATAAAGATACACGGAAGCTGCGCTGCTGTGGTAATTGCAAAAAGGTCAGTGATGTGTCTGCTAAATGCAGCGTACCGTCACTTAGCCATGTCAAGTCCTTTTATTGCAGAGCGATTTGCCAAACGTCTGCTTGGAAGGCGCATAAACTCGTCTGCGGTAGTGCCTCCCATAAAGAGCAGGCGTTACCCTCGCAGATGGCCATCGACAAATATTTGGTCGAGACTGGGAGACCTTTTGAAGCATCGAACATCCCCGACTCAATGATAGCGATGACTGGTCTTTTTGAGAGATTGTTCAAGTGATCCTGATGAGGTTCATTTTATATTTATTCCTGTTAAAATGGCGAGTCTGACGGACGTTCCTCAGCCGCGAAGGTGGCCGGGTCTGCATTGCTGTATTTCTCTTTTGATTATGCGGTTAACCTGTTGTTAGCAACCCCGCTTATACCTCTTCATTTAGTTCGATATCCTTCTTGTGCTAATATCATCGACAATATTAAAAAAATTTCTTGAATTGTACCTCAGCTGTGAGAGTATCAACAGCGCCACGAATAGACTGCAATTGCCGTTCCATCCAAACATTCCATTGAATATTGCAATACAGCATAGGTAACAAAGTAGACAACATATCAGACAGCATCGAAAGCATGAACAAAGCGGGTAGAAACAACAGAGTGAAAGCAACGAGAGCAGGAACAACAAAGACAACAACAAAACAAATATAGCTAATGCGAAGGAGTGTTTATGTATATTAGGTAGTAGTGCTCTTAAAGCTCGATTATTTTACGTTTCACTCAGCCCAGGGATTGGAATTATGCAAAGGCAAATCCTTGTTCCCTACAGCTGGTACCTGGGGGGTTGGGTTATTGGCCGAGGGAAGGAGCCGTGCCGGAGCAGGTGGAGATCTGCTCTCCTCGGATTGGTCGTAACCATCTTCCCAGTGCTCTGATGGCGTACTGGTGAGATTACGGTCAGATCCTGCTCTGGCTGGAACACCGCCACGATCTCGGTGCGTCGAGGAGTTTGAGTCCGCATTGGACATCCTGCTGGCTGAGACACGCGGAGAATTTGGATGAGAGCTCGTATGCGGACGCGCGGGTCCCCAACGCGTATGTGGGGCGGGCCCGGAGTATGATGAATGCGGTATGTCTGCCGTCCTATACGGACTTGCAGGCTGAGGCGCTTCATAAATACGCCTGGTGTGATCTATGGCGGGATCATGTGGATGGTTCTGGGGACGCGGCCTGTATCCTGGCCCAGTAGGGGTGTGGTATGAGTGCTGGGAGTCTGGCGCCCGACCGCGGTGAGGACGAGAGCTGATTCTACCACCTCGAGGTGGCCCAAACTTCATAGGCTGAGCGTTCTGGGGATAAGTTACGGGAGGGCCTAAACCCGTCGAATAAGTAATCAAGTGAATAGGCCTTGTTCAGGAAATAGTTCTCACTTGGGACGGAGTGCCGATCGTAAATCACATTCTTGGGACTATCGGGTGAGGCCGCGCGATCTTTACAATCCTATTGTCAACGTAGATTCACCACGAACAAAAAGTATAAAAAACTACCTGCAAACTGATTCTGATGCGTAGTATATGGTCTGGTAGGCGGATCGTTGCGAGGTTGCTGATTGTAGCGCCGCGCCCCCGGACCCGGCCCATTGCCTCGATTGTATGAGGTGCCTCTGCGCATAGCGGTAGGCACGTCACGTTCTTGCGGAATGGGTGCAACAATCCTTGGCTGCACATCCGTAATGCCTGGCTGATGTTGATTTGGGCCTGTATTTAGAGCCCCGTTGCCAATTGCAATTGAAGACTATGAAAGAGGCAAAGTATGTCAGTGTGTGTATCTCGAGACAAAGAATATACTAACCCCTATGATCTGCATCATTCCGAGCGCCGCTTCAGCAGTGAACATCATCGTCTTATCACCCTCAGCCTCCGCGGGACGCGCCTGCAGTCGCCCGACCTGCTCCTGTAGGTCAAGAACCGATTTGCGCAGGGTGTCGTTATCCTTCTCCAACTGATCTTGCCTACTGCGAACTGCCTTCGAAGAGCGCGTGAGTGTTTTGATTTCGTCCTGCAGATCTTGGATTTTGCCATTCAGGCTAATTTCTCCAGCCTTTCGCCGCTTCTTTTCTTGTTCAAGCAGCTCGGATAAACCCTGTTCATAGTCCCGGATAGCGTCTAGCTTCTTGTCTATGGTGCTGTTGGTGTAACGGGGCGGCGGTTTTGGGCGGGGTACTGATTTAACGAGGACAAGGTCGGGCTGTGGGGCAGGTGCGTCCAGCTCAGAGATTGCACCATGTTCAAGGGGTTCCCTGATTATTGGAGTGGCAGTGATTGGAAGGATATTGGTAGATGCAGCGATAGGACTTGATTTTGAGGCGCTTGTGTGAGGTTCGTCATCCACTACCGGAGTGGGAGGGGTTAGTGATGTGTGATTAGATGCTATGGAGGCCCTTGGGTCGGAGAAGAGAGTGCTAGCGCCAGTTTCATTCTCCTTCGCCTGAGAGGACTGTGGAGATGGTTCAGCACGCTTGCGGAGTCGAGCCGAGTTGGTCGCCCTAGTTCGCTTCGGCAAGGGCTTAGCAGGCCGATCAGATGGAGTAGCTTCTCCAGAACCGGGCCACGGGGACATGTCAATGTCACTTGCATCGGCCTGCGCCGAGTGGTCTTTAGTACAAGGCAATATGATATATTAAATTCAGAGATAGTGTACCATTTCAATTTCGTCATTAGGTTGTGTAATTGTCCCCTTCTCCTTTCCATTCGCGTGATTCTGTGTAGGCTTAACCTTGCGAGGGGGCATATCAATATAAACCTCCAATGTCTGTCGCTTTCGCTTTTGCGGTATTGATTCAGATAACCCAGTAATAGAAGTGATAAGGCTACTGGGAGACCTGGGAGCATCCATTGTCGGACGGACGGAGAAATGACCTTTCTCGCCAAGTGAGGGTTCCAGATCGCCGCCCATCCAGACGGTAGAGGAATCGTCGATATCCGAGAGCGACGATAGATCGCTGAGTGGTGGGCTAGGTGCAGCGGTAGTCGCTGGTATGACCAGAGATTGATTGTCTTGGGTAGGAAACTAAGAAGGCGTATTAGATTGACGTAGCAGCCCTAAATTCAACACTCACAAGAGAATTTGCAATATATCTGCTTTTGTCGTACCAACCGCATTTGGTGTGTTCGGGGTCGGAGGGCATACAGGTGGTGAAGCGTCGTGCAGTGACGACTAGCTTGGAGAACAGCTCGCAGCGAGTTCCCCGCTTCTCAGCTTCTTCCACCTCAGGTAGAGATTTATAATATATTTCGCTATCCTTGTGACGATTGTGCCAGTTCTCGTGCGTGGCATCTGATCGATGGGCCAATACAGCTTCAGAAGAGTGGACTCCCAGCGACAGAATGCATTCAAAACAACCACTATGATGGCAGAACTGCGTGTTTGTCAGCATGGGGCCCTTTTGAAATGGCCTTTCTGGGTACCTTGCATGGCAATTGTGCGTATGATGGCACATAGTGAGTGTCCTTGAATCTTGAACATGTCCTGGTTTGCGATATCTGCAGCCACGCTTCAGCGATCTACATATGCAGTGGATTAACAGGCACCTACATCCCGCTGTTTTCGGTAAGCGTGTAACGCGCAAGCCGCATCAAAAATACCCAGACGAGATCCGTCATTTATATCTCTGTGATGGAAGTCAGTGACAGTAAAAGAGGCTGGCGGTAACGTCATACTGTTCTCGCAGAGTCTCGTGACGAAGATGGATATTGCGATCCGCTTGCTGCAAGAGTTGTGCAGCCTGATTGCGATCGCGCAAAAGGACAGAGAAATCCATGTATTGCACGGGATGCATAATTTCGCACTTGCAGCTGCGTCCCTCGACATAGCAAGATGGGCATATCAGAAGACCGTCTCCAACATTGGGTGTTTCTGTTGATTTTGAATTCACGCATTTGCGACATTCTACAAAAGGGTTAGCACGTTGTTGGTCACAGAAGAAACACCAATTTGGCCTGAACGCACCGAAGAAGCTTTGAAATATGTCTGTAGCACAGAAGTCGCAGGTGCCGAGCGAGCCATGGTTTGGTGGCGATTCTGAACCGTGGTCAGATGAGATTCCAGCAGTTTCAGTGTGCACGCGAAGCATAAGCTTATGATCGTAACTATACTCCTCAAGAATGACATCGTCAAAAAGCTCGATCACTTGCTGAAGCTGCTGGACCAGTTTGTCAGGCGTCGAAGGAGGGGAACCGCCCTTTCCACGGCCTGAATTTCTTTGCGGACTTGATGATGACCATTGTTGAAGATCCCGGGAATATTGTAAGAGAGAATGGTAGATGGTGTATTTCACTCGGTAGGTTTCTTGCCGACAGACCCTATCAAATGTCTCAGTAAGCGAGTTGGACGGTCTGGATGAGAACAGCCAAATAACCTTCGGTAAATAGGAAGTTCGTGGTAGTATGCTGCTATCAACCCCTCTAGGGTCATCCTGGACCAAGACGTCTTGATTGTGATTCCACCATGGTTCACGACCTGATGACAGCTCCTTGGGGGCACAAGGATCATGTCACCGAGCTTCTGTTCGGCGATGTACACGGTAAAAGGCGCATTTGCTAGCTCGTCGAGCGATATCACATGTGTCTCAAGATCAAGCTCCTGCTTCAGCTTGTGGAAGTATCTTGCAGCTGCGGCTGCGGAAGAGCTGTCCGTCATGAACCAGAAGGACGATCCACCTTGCTCGCTGTAACACATAAGATTTTGACCCGAAGATGCGCAGAGATCTTTATGCGCAGGCGTGAAAGTATCGCCGACGCCCAAATAGCACATAAGTGTCTCCACATGATCCTGAAGTCAGATTCCTGAGTGAGGTGCTCCTATAAGGCCCAGAGATAACTCGCCTGTTTAGGGACACTGTTTAGGAGGTTGTTGGAACTTCCAGGTGACAGACACGCTGGAATAACCTTCCCAGCTTCCAGCCAGTCAGCCCACCGTTTAGGACAGTGAGCGTCTTTGCCATATAGCCTTCTCGTCTCTAGATTCACGGGGAACCGATGAAGATGCGGCAAGGTGGCAAACTAGAAAGACTTGCCTCCAGGCTGAACATATGTTGGCATACTGCGTAGTTCATCGATGAGGTCTCCCAGATTTATGTTCTTGTCGCCCCAATCATGAACGTTCCGCGCTCTTGCCTCTGAACGCACGGATATCGACACCAAATCAATCATCCGCTAAAAACGACAATGATCGGCACACACACCTTGCTCCCCATTCCTACGCAACCAATCAACATGGAAGACACCACCCAGCCATTTTGGATGTTTATGCATCTTCTCAAGAATGAGCGGCTCGCCAAACCGTTCGTGCTGTTGAATGGCAGAGGCGACCTGCTCTTCCGATGAGGCTATAACATTTACCCGTTGGATAAGTTTGAACCTCCTCCCGCGCTGAACGAGAGCTTCTGCAGATCCCCAGTCCTGCGTGGAGATCGATGTCTTCGTCGGCGCGGGCTCTGTGAGGCCAGAGCGCATAGTGGTGGTCGCCGTCGCGTCCGAAGAGACCTCTGCCAGGGGGTTCCGTAATTTCGGTGGTGACCGATCGGTATCAATAGAGTTCGTGTTCTTCGGCGCCTCTGGCCAACCTCCCCACTGCCCAACATTCTGTGACATGAGCCGCCTTCTATGCTCTTCGAATGGCATATTCGGGAGATGAGTGTGGTAGAGTACAGCAAGTCGCTCAAAAGGTTAATTTTCAGTGGGTGCTACATGTGTGGATCTTTGTAGGCGCTCGGGAACAAAACACAACAAGCAATATAGTTACGTAACAAAGGCGTGGATTTAAGCCAGACACTCTCCGTACGAGAAACCATGAAAAAAATGCATCGAGAGGTGACCTGAAGGTGGTCACGGTAAATCTAGCAACAAATATGTGTTTAAATTGCAATTTTCTGACAACATTTTCATAACTTTTTACAAGCTTGAGCATTGGATCCCTGTATTGTGAATTTTGGTGGCACTATCCGAGCGGGATGGATTGATAAGATGGGTGTGGTCTTAATGTTTAGTGCTGTGTGAGTCGTGGCTTTGGTGATCGGAAAGGAAACCCCGGCGTTGGTGCACTGGGAGCAGTGCAGCAGCGTCAACACGACTTGTCTTTATATCCGAGTGCTTATCGATTCAGAGCTGGTAATTTCAAAGACGAGAATCTGATGGGGGCCTCATGATTATGAGGAGGTAAATACATAGTTTGCACATTTAGTGCGCTTCAATGCTGGGTCGCATGAACGGTGTGCATTGAAGCAACGGCTTCAAGGTAGTTCGCTCTGATCTCGTAAATTTAAGCCTGGATCTCTCACTGAAGAGCCAGCGATAACAGGTGCAACATCGTGAACATCAAATTTATGCATGTTTCGCGCGTGATCCCTGCTCAGGCAGTAGCATCGAGTACAGGCCAACAAATACCAAAGCTGTCTTGAATAATGTCGCAACTTGTGATACAGTGTTTCTATTTCAAGAAGACGCCGGCCGTCGCGGACCGCGATCGACTTTGGATGTGACGGCGTCTTTTGCGCAGTGCGCATACAGTCCTACCACCGCGTACAAGACATGCATTTCTAAATGTCTAATCTCTCTGATAATACCAGGCCCGAGGAAGACTTTTGGGAGTTCGTGACATGTGCAAGATGTCATCTGCCTTACAAATCGAACACTGGTGCTCCCGATGTACCTTTCTGGTTGACCGAGTGTGGGCACATCGTCTGCAACAACCACCTCAGTCAGTCCTACCACTTTCCAGGTCCAGAACGCGTGATGCTAAAGGTATTGATATAGATGCTGATCAAAGTTGTGCGCAATGCGGGGAGCAGAGAATCCAGCTGGTTCCGCTGCAGCTCAACGTACTCCAACCCTTGTGCATGCCCGCAGCTTGATTAACGCGTTTTCCCCTATAGATGGATGCGCCTATGTCCGGATGGTTTGTATCCCTGCCGCACTCCATCGATTCTGTCGCGAATGCAGTCAAGGTATTCCCATTTTTTGCGATCGTATGACCCTAGCTAACACTCTTTATTCCAGTTTCAACAGGAGACGATGGCGTCCCTCATACGTTATCACATACAACGAAATATGAAACTGAAGGCTCGATTAATATCTGAAATGACTGAAAAGAAAGCTTTGAAACAGTACGCCAATGTCGTCCCATTCTGCCATGTTTATTCGTTCACATGTCCTCAATTCTCTTTCGTTTAGAGAGAATCTGGAGCTTCGAAGTCAGATGCATGAGATGCAGCAATTTGTGGACATGAGACAACCATCAAATTCCCTGAATTCTAATGGAAAGCGATCTTTGGTTGAGTTCCAACGGTATGCACCCACTACCTTCAAGTCACAATTTGCAACTTAGTGCATATAGGTCCGGCAACAGCTCAAGTCCAAGATCCATTGTCACTCCCTTAGGACCCAATAGGCTCACGCTCCCGCCAGATCAAGAGATTCCTGTCTTTGCGCGGTCAAATGCTTCTCAGAATGCAGAGCCTCAAGCGCAGCGACCTGGAAGCAGCCGCTTCGTACAGTAAGCTTCCTTACTCGTCTATGTTCTACTGATTTAGACGCGGGAGCCCCTGGTGTGCTAGACAATACGCATACAATCCACCGCAGTCTTCGCACTTCCAGCCCCCGCAGCTCTCACATGCTCAAGCTGCCCCTACACGCCAGCTTCAAGACCGAGACTCGATGACTAACCCCAGGACAATGATGCCTCCACCGCTTCCTCCAACCCATGCAGTCCGTGCAAGTGGTGGCTTCAAACCAAGCACAGCTCAACGAGGACAGCCCCGAAGACCTGAGCAGAATCAGTCAACTGCTTCTCGACGTCAAATTGGCCCTCCATCTACACCTCAATCAGGCTCGAACCACCCATCGTTTGGGACATCAAGCTCAACAGCTCAGCATCAAATACCACAGCTTCGCGTTCCGAAAGCATCTTTTCCCTCTGCTGCTCACGAGCCCCAGTCTGCCGCTAAACCTTCTGCTCGACTGAATGGTGTTTCTGGCAGCAACGATCGCTTCAATCCGCCGTCGGCACGATTCGTTCCGCCTGATCTCACTGGTGGAACGCAGCGTTTTTCTGGCATGCCTACTGCAACTCCGGTATCAAGACCGTCTCGTGCTTATGCGAATGTCTCTCACAATCAACCTGGTCAAAGCGGACAACGAAAGCCGTTCGTACCCAATGGCGAAGGCGCTTTTGGATGATCGTGCTGTGGATTGTTGCTGTGGATTTTCTCTTATCGTTTTAATATTTTGGTGTATCGATAGCCCGAGACTCGTAGCAAATACCCTGCTTGTACCTTGTTCTTGTAATACGTTGACGAGGAAACCAGTAATATTCAAGTTGTCATGTTGTAACTAGTTTCGACCATTGGAGCAAAGGCACCGGCACCGCAATTGAGCCTATGACCGTACTGCGCAGCCAGATTCTGCCATCCTCTTCCTCTTCTTCCAGTAGTCGTCTTCTCTGCTGCCATGGCCTACAACGATCCCTACACACAGCAGTACGCCTCTCATGATCAGTACGCACCTCACGATCAGTATGCACCCCACGCGCCATACGCCGACGGTCCGGAGTACAACCCGTACGGTGGCGACCGACAACCACACCAGACTTATGCGCAGGAAGGCTACGAGCCGTACGCTGCTCCTGCAGGGGGCTATCAGGATGAACCCCGTGTGCAATCACCCGAGCCTTTGCAGGCTCCGCCAAACTTCCAGAGCAAGGAGGGTGCCTACAATAATGACATGTGCGTGTGATTGGTCTGCGTACTACCCCGGATATTGACGTCAATCTGGCAGAACTCCTGGTGAGTTCAGAAAGCGAAAGTACGCAGGGGAGAGTGGGCTATGGACCAGGGTGAGTGCCGTGTTTTGTCTAACACGATCTCTGTCTCAATCCACGTGGGTTGTTTAGGGGGGCGGAGTACGGTGCTGTGGGCGGTTCTTCGTCTGCACGTTTCTGGTCTTCTTCTTCCTCTTGATTAGCATAGTACTGTCGCTGCTTCTCGTGAGTTACTATTTGCTCCCTGGATCGCACAATTCTAAGGAACTCTGATAGTGGGTCCGACCCCCGAACATCGTTATTGGGAACATCATCCCCCCGTCATCAAGCGATGTTTCAGTCACCACCACTGGCCTGACGATCCCATTAAGCATCGACATCTCGTTAGTCTCTTCTTGACAATCTGAGAATTCCAATTAACAGAACCAACAGTGTCGACAATCCTAATTTCTTCGCAGTAGATTTCAACCAGATCGCCGTCCAGCTCACTTACCCCATCGACAATACGCCCATCGGGAATGGCACCAAGTCTCACATCACGTTCCACTCCAACTCGCAAACTAACTTCACACTGCCCTTCAACGTGACGTACTCCACGGCTGACGATCCGAGCGACAAGATCCTCGTCGACCTCGCCACCAAGTGCGGTGTCGTTGGCGGCACCACATCGCCCATCACCATCGACTACTCGATCAAGCTCGGCCTTCACCTTGGAATCATCAATATATCCCCAAGCATCAGCAACAGCATGAGCTTTGCGTGCCCACTGACTGCGGATGAGATCAAAGTGAGTGGTGGTGTTCTCGTCAGTTTCCCGACGTTTGGCTGACTGCTATCTAGTCGATTGGCGGCAGCATATTGGGTAATCTGTAGATTCATAGAGCTTTGGACCATTTCACTTATCATTTTACTACATGGACACTTGCATAGCAATTGATGATTTTGGCATCCGCCTTCAGTGTATCATATAGATCAATAATTTATTGAATATGAAACCCTAACCCGAGTTGACGGATATGCCAATTCTGGGCTTACCAAGACCGAGTCGATCCCTGCTTGCTCACTCACCCCTCTACCTCTGACCCCCATATCTCCTCTTACAACTCGCACCCGGGCTTGAAAACATGCCACCAAAAGCCGACATTAACAAGGCAGGATGGGAGCAGAGTGAATTCCCCATTCTCTGCGAGACCTGTGCGTCGATCACCCTTTTCGCTCGGCAGGCCAATACTGATATCCCCAGGCCTCGGGGACAACCCCTTCGTCCGCATGGTGCGTCCCTTCCCCCCGTGAGATGACTTTCATCTTATTCTGCTCCAGTCAAAGCAGGAATTCGGGCGCGCCTGCGGGACGTGCGCGCGGCCGTTCACCGTGTTCAGGTGGAACCCGGGCACGGGCATGCGCTACAAGACGACGGTCGTGTGCCAGACGTGCGCGAAGATCAAGAACGTGTGCCAGACGTGCCTGCTCGACCTCGAGTACGGGCTCCCGACGCAGGTGCGCGACACCGCGCTCGCGCTCAAGAACGAGGCGCCCACGAGCGACATCAACCGCGAGTACTACGCGCAGAACATGGAGGGCAAGGTGCGTGTTTTCCTTTTGGGTGGGGGAGAAGGCGGGCTGATGGGGGAGTAGCTGGACGGGAATAGGAGCGCGCTGGACTCGGGGCGCGCGCAGGCGGCGGGGAAGGAGATGCTGAAGCAGCTCGCGCGCACGGGGCCGTACTACAACCGCAACCGGCCGCAGGTGTGCTCGTTTTTCGTCAAGGGCGAGTGCTCGCGCGGGGCGGAGTGCCCATACCGGTATGTCTTCCCCTTCCTCTTCATGAGGATATATCTGACGCAGGAATTTGGATATCAGACACGAAAAGCCTGTAGATAACGGGCTGGCGAACCAAAATATGCAGGACCGGTACCACGGCACCAACGACCCCGTCGCGCGCAAGATCCTGTCCCAGCACGCCGACGCGCAGGGCCTCGCGCCGCCCGAGGACACCTCCATCGTGCGTCCCTTCCCCTCTGCCTCTACCCCTTTACCCCTCGCTGACCCCCCGCAGACATCCCTCTTCCTCTCCGCGCTGCCCGCGTCCGCGTCGGAGAGCTCCGTGCGCACGGCGGTCGTGCACGCGCTCCCCTCCCTCGACGCCGCGCAGATCAAGTCCGTCGTGCACGTCGCAAAGACGCGGTGCGCGTTCGTGAACTTCCGCGAGCGCGCCGCGGCGGAGACGGCCGCGCAGGCGTGGGCGAACGGGCTCGAGCTCGACGGCGCGCGCGTCACGGTCAAGTGGGGGCGGAGCCGCGCCGCGCCGAAGGCTCAGCCGGCCCCGGTCCCAGGCTCGAGTGCGCTCGCGGTGGAGTGAGGGGCGGGTGGTGTGTTGTGTTTGTGTTTGTACGTCGCATTACATGTTATATTATATGCTGGACAACGATACCAGATAATCTACGGCACGTGTGATATAACCATACTTCTAAGGATAGGAACGGAGAACAAGATGGCGAATGAACTCGCCCAGCATATATGCTATTGGCAAGGTCGGTGGGTGGTTTGCGTTCGCGTTTGTGGGTTGCCCTGCTCGTAATATTATACGGTGGACCTACAATCCCAGAAAATTAACGGCGGCAAGGCGGGATAGGATACGCGAGTCCCATGATGGCGAGGGGCTCAGACGAAGAGTCCACCAAGCACGACCGCACTGACCCAGGTGCCCATCTCTGTGATGCCTACGCCTGTGGCGAGGGACGCGCCCAAATTGACGAGGCCCGGGCCCGCTGAAATTCGAAACCAATCAGCCATTGTCAGCGCCGAGCGGAGCTTCGTGGACGCACGGCAGATCCCGCCCAGCCCCCAGCCGACGCCAAACACCACCGCCCCACCCACGAGCCGCCCGTCCACCACGCGCCCCCTCGGCACGCCCCACGCCCCGCCGAGCCGCGGCGCCTCCGGCCCGCGCGCGCGCTGGTAGAGCGCGGTGGCGAGCGGGAGCGCGCCGAGCGCGAGGCACGCGAGCGAGGGGTCCCACGCGCGCCCGGGGCGCAGGAAGGCGGCGACGCGCGCGGGCTGCGTGAGGTTCGAGAGGCGCAGCGCGAGCGCGAAGTGCGCGCTGGCGGCCGCGGCGGCGAGGCGGCGCAGCGGGCTGGGCGGCGCGGGCTTGGCGGCGGCGTCTGCGGGCGGGGGATTCTGTGGGGGGTTAGCGCGGTTGCGGGGGGAGAGGGGGGACGCACGAGGAAGTAGAGGCACGCGGATAGTGCGAGGGGGATGGCCTGCAGCGCGAGGAGCGTCGCGCCGTGCGCGCCGAGGGTCCAGTCTGCGGCGGCGATGGGCGGCGCGGGGTCGGTGTATGCGAAGCGCGCTGTGAGGACGGCGGTCGAAAAGAAGGTCGCGGTGGCGACGAGAGATCTGCGGTGATCGCGTCAGTGCATGGAGCCAATTGGCACGGACCCGGACGCGTCGCGTACCGTGGCGAGAAGCGCGCCAGCCCGCATATCATGTGCCTGCGCGCGGAGGAGATGAGCGGGCGCGTCTTTGCGCGGGGCAGCACGAGCACTCACCCAGACGTGCAGCCCGACCCCAGCTGCGCGCGTCGTCAGAAAACGCGTCCCGGCGCGGGAAAACGCGACGCACCTTGGTCCCGACGCCGACCAAAAGCCCCGACAGCGCGATCCGCTGCAGGCTCTGCGCTGCGGGCGCCACGGGGCCCTCGACCAGGCCGATGACGACGCCGGCGGCGAGGAACGCGGCGACAGAGAAAAAAGCTTCGGGATCGCCGCGCACCGCGCGGTGCAGGAAACCAGAGATGCCGAGGACGGACCCGTTGAGGAGGAGGAGGGAGTGCACCGGGAGGGCGAGGGCGACGCCGCCGAGGAAGGACTGGACGGGCGTGGGGGACGACATGCTGGGGACCAGGGAGGCGCGGAGCTATGATTTTAAATAAAGAGAGGCGTCGGGCGAAGGGCAGCACGTGGTTCGAGGGAGCGGGTTGGTAATTGGCCGCCACCGCCAGCGCTAAGCGAGAACTCTATTACATCGACCACACTCTCCACCTGCCGTCCCTTTCCGTGGCGTTCATCGCGACATTTCAACCCCCTCTACAGTCATAGCTGCACCACGAAAATCACCTGAAACCCACCTACACCCGCTACAGTACCTAGTTACTTGCCAAGTCGCCACTGCACCTGGCTCCTTAGAATATTGCCCGCCGCGGTCGAGAATTCGGGTTAATAACGGGTGCTGAACGTTGGCATTGCGGAATCTAGTGCGTCGATGCCTGTCGACGTCAAAGGCATCGAGGTGATGGCCATCAGCCACCCAATTCAATACCCGCTGTCGACAAGTATAGGGAAAGGCACGCCTTATCTCTCATCTCCGCTGCTCCAGAGCCTGGGTCGGCGATTATCACCAACGAATCACTGCCCGCCACCGCGAATCATGAATACCACGAGTCCGTGGGTGTGCATATAATTGATTGAAGTCTGACGAGCATTGGCACACGCTAGCATATTGATCACGTGCACACGGGTGGTGGCAAATTTAACCATCTTTAACTGCAAAAGTATTGAGATCCAACGGGCTCTATGCTACTCATCTTCTCCTCGCTATGGTCATTCAATATATGCTCTTTATAGCAGTATTTATTGCATGTCTGACAGCCAAAGTATGTTCTTGCGAGAAGTTCCGAATATGGCACGACCCTTTTGCTTCCCACCACATTCGACGTCTCGTATCCCCCGCATACCTAGCCTTCTGATTTTCTCCTCCCTCTACTCCCTCTAATCGTCGCTGCGCCTCGGTAACATCTCATGTTCTTTTTTCTCCAAAAACGTCCGGCTATATGCTATACTTTACACTTGACCGTAGGTTCAATCATACTCAGTAAAAACGATTAGTCAACCGAAGTCAAGTAAACGTTGAAAAACAGGTAAAAAAGTCAAGTGCCCTGATATTACTGACTATGGGGTGACTTCCGGATGCTTTCTGCTGTTATTGAGGGTCAGTGATCACCTCGAAATGCAGCATTCTGCTCCCTTATATACATAGCCATTGTGATATTGAAGATTGAGTTGGACTACAGGATAAATACGAGCACGAAATAGCGCGAAAGGGGCAACTCGGTCATCGCAATAAAAACAAAAAGTCGTATGAAAGTCGGTAATAGTAAGCCACTTGACTTTTTTACCTGTTTTTCAACGTTTACCTGACTTCGGTTGACTGATCGTTTTTACTGAGAATCATACGTCACAGCGGTCGTGGAATGAACACCGGAGGTCCCTGAATCTCCCTGATCAAGCCTCGCACGCAGGCATGAACTATCAACTATATACGAGTCATGGATGGCACTAGGCAAAAGTCACCATAAAAACAGTTCAAAACAAGAAATGAGCTCTCCATACCAGCGCGGGACACATGAATGGCCCGCCCATCAATATTCGCAGCCGTACCTTCGGGAGTCCCTCTCACCCGACGCCCGTGCCCAAGAACAACGTTCGAATCTGGAATCGTGAAGTCAACATCGACAATGACTTCTTCGGTGTCTTCGGCAATGCCTTTTCGGTCAACGCTACTTTAGGTATCAATTGCGAAGCCTTCGGTGGGTGACGCCCAGGGCTCGTCACGCGGAGCACAGCATGAATGAACTAGCGACAAAACATCATCACGCATGGCTCCTGTATATTTCCCTGCACTCTTAATCCCGTCAGGGTCCAACGTTAGCGCTCATCGCCCATATTCGGGGGCCTCATGACTCAGGCGCAGTGCATTGCGCACGACACTTGTTTGCGATCTACTACCAGTGCTTTAGCAGCCCGCGATCAGAGCAGCGGTCCTCCCCCCGACGCAATGTCGATCCCTGACCGCTTCAGAATGCGTGGGGCCCGTTCGAGCTCGGCTTTGCGCGCCAATACCCTCCCTTCCTATAGATCTATGAATTCGCCTACACCCCCGTCGTACTCTTCTACAGCCAGCGTCCAGCAATCAAGCGCCATCCCCGAGCCCTCGCCCACTCAAGCAGCGCTGAACATCGCAAACAGCAGCGTGGGCGACACGACGACGTCCGTCGCACCTGTATACTGTACGCCCTCTCATGCCCCGAGCATGCACGCGGCTGACGCACGCAGTCTACTACCGCCTGTTCGACGAGGAGAGCGCGATCCCGTCGAAGCGCTGGTTCGACGCCGGCGACCTGTCCATCGGGCGCGCGAACGCGACGTGGATCCCGCCGCCGTGGACGGTGCTCGCGATCAAGTGCTTCGTGTGCAAGGAGGAGGGCCTCGACGGCGGCGTCGCGCTGCGCATGCAGTACTACACGGACAACGCGTCGCAGCCCGTGGACGACGCGCAGAGCATGGCGCAGCTGGGCGGCCCGGGGCAGCATGGGAGCGCGATCACGAATGCGCTGAGGATGAAGATATTGAACAAATCCAAGTGCGTGTTCGTCGTAATCTATGAGGTGGGTGGCTCATGCTGCATGTCGTTTGCGCCGAAGGTGGAAGATAGGTTGATCTTTGAGGCGCGGCTCGGCGTTAATGCCTGATTAGTGGACAGAAACGCCTTTTTGTCGTGTTCGAGCTTGATATGATTGCGATGCCATATATCACCCCCTTCTGCCTGGGACTTGGACGCTCCGTAAGAGGCGGAGACCTTCCTGATTCATGCTTTTTGTGACTGTTCGGTGTGGTTTTAGAATTGCTCTATCTGCTACCGCTTTCAGTTCGAATGACTGAGATGCCGAGGACGCAGTGGGCGGCTAGGACTAAAGGCGACGCCTGGTCGTCCAGGAAGAATTAGAGGCCGACAAGCGACACTATGAGGTTGTTTTGCTCAGGTTCAAGCAGTGATGTGCCGGTCATTGACCGGTCAGTGACAGTCAGTGACCTTCAGTGACCAGGTCAATTTGACCGGTCAAATGACCTGACTTGTGGCTCAAACAAAAGGATCCGGGTCGCGCCAACGCCACATGTTCATTTCCAGATACCATTGACGAAATATCATGTACATAGACTTAGCCAAATAGAATATCACCTGTACTATCATCTATATCTATATCTACCTCTTCTTCTCCCTCCGCATCCAAGTCCAGTAACTCATACAGCTCCAATTCCTCGTCAAAATTTTGTCGCGCCACAGCTTCATAGCACTTTACCCAATGTTGTATCAGGAAAGTCGAACAGCTCCGATAGTCGGATATGCTGCCTGAGTGCTTGGCCTGTAGGTCTTTTACAGTACGTCTTGCGCTCGCCATGTGTCTTTCGGCCATGCCACAAAAATTGTACCGGAAGTTGGCTGTTGTTGTGATTGGCTGCAGCAACATCGGCCTGGGTCCTCTTGGAGGACTGCTTCGACATGAGAATGATAGCACTTTTCACAGTACACCTTGAACTTGGCCGATGTACCTGTTCCAAAATACGCGCCGCTACTCCATGATGCGCGATCGGGGCAGTCACGAAAATGCTCTCTCTACCATCCTCGAAAGACTGCTTTGGTCATGGGTGGGTATTGAGGGGAAGTGTGCTGGTTGAGCATTCTTATCGGTTCACCAAGGTGGAGAAAGCGAAACAGCATTTAGATACATGAGATACAAGTGTTACAGAGTTCAAAGGCCGAAGGGATATGAGACAGCACAGTAAACGTGACTCGGAGGGACTAGAGCTGGCGGGACAACGACCATTGATCTGATCGCATACCCGATATGGCAGGCGGACCGCTGGGACCAATGACCCCCTGTCACTGGCCACGGTCAAGTCAAATTGACCAGTCACTGACCAGTCAGTGACTTTGACCGCACGTGGCAGTTGACCGGTCACACCCGGTCAATGACTGGGCAACACTGGGTTCAAGTTGCAGGTTCAAGTTGCTGGCCCAGTGCCCGGAACAAGCCGCATTTCACGTGCAGATCACGCACTCGCGTGGAAGTTCGAACGGCGAACCATACAATTTTGCATTACCACCCAACTAGACCCAACTTGTCACAAACCAGATTAACAGTCAAAGGGCAGTGGCCATGGCCATGGATGTACTGTAGTGCATTATAAGGGCGATTGATAAATACATGGATGAGCTTATGTACTACGCAGGGTGTTGCCCATGGTACACGAGCAGGTGGCAAATGCATTGGTCTGCACAGAGTCAGTCGGACGTTCGGCAACGAGCAAAGAGACGGAGAGCGTGCGCAAATAAAAAAATAGATAAGGAGATCCCAATATAATGATATCCTCGTGTAGGCAGAGAACAAAACCGAGGGGGGAGGGGTAAGTAGTCGGCATGCCGTTATCTCGAAACTGCTCATTTTGACCAATAAGTGCAAGCGGCACTTGTCTGTGCGATAAACTTGCTGAAAATCGTTCAACTTGACGAGGAGGGAGCCGTTATCGGCGGAGCAGCCATGGCAGGCGTGGGAGTTAAGAATACGCCATCTTCATCAAACACTGTTAGAAGGCCGATCCTATGACACGCGAGAAATTAGAGTACGAACCGAGTTCCAACGAGGGCGTATAAAGGGTGATGAGGCGGCGCAGCATCCCGTCGCCGCTTGCGAGAGTTGCGCCCTAAAATACAGTTCAGTGTTTTGTACGAGAGGAGAGATGATGATCGGAACGCACAGGAGATAACGGCCACCAGTCGCTCTCATGTGTGATGGCCACCCGAGCTTGTGTCTGCAGTCATTAGGGTCAGCTACAGTAAAGGCAGCAAAGCTGGATCGAACCTGCTTCAATAGGTACTCATTGATTCTATCAAGCGGATGGTAGGCCTGTCGTAGCAAGTCGTTAATTTCATGCTGCCACTATAGTACAACCAGTACTCACAGCATACGGATGTATCTCTTCAGCGGAGTCGAGCTTCTCAGCGAGGCCGAAAGCGTTGCGCAGGCGGCTGATCCAATCCTTCCTTGCACTCAAGGTGCGAGGGAATCGAGCTGGTTGTGTTCGTAGCAGGCCGATATGGCTGGGGATGGATCTGACTCTGGCACCCAGCTTCCCCCAAGCATTGAGTTCTTCACGCAGCATCACTTTAAAGCCCCGAACAAACAGACATTGGTTTTGAAGTTGCTTCATACCGTCGTCTAGGCCAGATGAAGCGCTGCTACGCACGACTGCACTACCCATCTTAAACGAGGAATGAGAATAGATCATCCTTCCGCCAGCTTCAACAGTCAAGGTAGAAAGTAGGAGTGATGACGAGCTTTCTTCATCCGTCGCGATCATCCATTTGCTGGACTTGTCACACCCAGTGACGACGTAGAGAGAGCCGTTGGGTGCTTCAAACCCTAAGTGGCCATTGATAAATTCGTACCAAGACTCTGCGTGCTTTATTGAATAGCTGCGAATGGATGCGATATCGCAGTAGTCTTCGCCCATCGCTCCGTCTGGTACCGTCAAGAATGCGGTTTCAAAGGAAATGGAGGTGGAGGAGCAGGTGCAGAAAGGAGTGGCCGCGCTGGTGGTGGTGGAGGTGCCGGTGTTAAGGTTGGACCCCTTGGGGTATTTGTCGTGTATGCGCTCAATCTGCCGGGGATCCAGCTGGAACGGAACGAAGTCCCTGGGGACACCAAAGCAGTTAACCTCCTGAGCAGTTCCATTACAAGGCGTACACATGTTGAATATAAACGTGAAGGAGCCATCGGGCCGAATGAACCCAACGTCTCCAATCGAGATGCCCTTTTTGCGATACGCCAGCGGTAGATTACTGGGTGGTTCTGTGTAGTACAGCGGATAGCCATATCCCATGGGTAGTAGCTTTCGGATGTAGATCTGACCGGGAGCATGATAGCGGACCATATTAGGGACTCTGGACGGGTGTTTGCTACGACGAGCAAATTGGCGGTATGGGGTGGATGCAGCTGTTGGGAGGAAAGACACAAAAGACCTAGGGGGTTTGCGGTGGCAAAAGATCTCCTATATCGAGTTGTAACGGGATACAGGGGCTAATTGCGTTTGGCGGGGGAACTCCCCTTCCGGCCGAGCCTGCGTCCTGCGGGCTCGTGCGCTGTGGCGTGACGATGGTCGGGCGGCAGCTTGAAAAGCGCTGGTCGAAAGCAAACCCTAGATTAGTATGCAAATTATCAATGTTATCGAAACACACTAGGCTCTATGTTATTCATCTCCTCCACACCAACCGCTTAACCAGTAGGAGAAACAGCGTGCCAGTAAACATTGCCCTGGGCAGATGTCGCAGAAACTAATATGACATTACAGCCTCGTCCCGGAAGCGATTCATGCACTCCAGCAGCTGCGCTGCGTCAGGCCTGGCTGTTGGCTCATTTGCCCAGCATTGGTTGATAAACGACCATAGAGAATCCGTCACGTAGGCATTGTTAGGTCGCGGTGACTTTTTACCTTCCCATATTTCCTTCACAACTTGCATTTCGTTGCGAAGGTGCCCAAAAGGTACCTCGCCGGAAAGAATCTTGAAAATACATTAATGCTCCATATTTTCGCGCATGGAGAGGATACATACTTCAAGCATGACACTGCCATAGGAGTAGGCATCGGTTTGTTTACTGACTCCAGCAGCTGCAACTGACTCGTCATTGGCTTGTAGTACATATTCGGGAGCTGCCCAACGAATGTTCCCGCCTATGGTCGAAGTGATATAAGATGTGCCCTGAAACTCGGCAGCGATGCTTGACATGCCAAAATCGCACAGGCATGCTGAGCCATCGTCATCGACCAGGATGTTGGCGCCAGTCAAATCGCCATGTACCACGCCCTCTCCGTGCACTAGTTGCTAATCAGAGCCACAATCTGCGGACGCCATGACAAACTCACGATAGGTCAGGCCGGTAGCCACTTCGCAGAGCTAAGAAGCAATATTAGCGGATATTGTATGCGAGGATACAGCTCACTATCACCAGCTTCAGACGATCGTACAGACTGAGATTGTTTCCCTGCTTGGCTAAATATTTGTTGACAGACCCGTTTTCTAGCCAGGGGCACACAAATCCAGGGTAAAGCCCGAAGCCTGATGCGATACCATACAGCGGAAGGACATTTTTGTGGTCCAAGCGCCACCAGATGAGCAATTCTCGCCGAAGCCTCTACGGAAAATGAAGACAAGTAAACCAACATGCTCGCAGCAATAGTAAAAAGACAATTATCTCACCTTTTCCACTTTCTTCTTCTTGGTTGGATCATCCATATAAACTTTCAGAACTTTGATAGCAACTGACTGTGGTTGATGAATAAAGCTGATCAGAAAAGGATATACTTTGTGATGTTGGTATACACCACCTTTGGATTGCCTTGATGCACATGCCATACGCCTTGCCACACATCGGCAAACCCGCCCTGAGCACAAGCAAACGATCCTACGCGACGCACACTTTCCGTCAAGTCAAATGGTTCCGGCGGCTTGGCACTCGAAGGATCTGTGAGCAGCTCAGAACTCTTCGCCTCATCGCAAAAGATTATTGTCCTTGCCTGGAAACGAGGTTTGCGAAGCAGCCGAAACCAGATTCTTGTTGTCTTGGATAGAAGCGAGTAAGCTACTGGAAGACCCGGGAGCTTCCATTGTCGGATGAACGGAAGAGTTCCCTTTCTCGCCGAGCGACTGTTGTCTATCGTCACCCATCGAGACATCCGAGGAAGGCTCGTCTATTTCTGAGAGTGACGATAGATCACTGAGGGGCGAAAGGGGAGGAAAAAATATGGATATCAACTCGTTGTCTTGGGAAGGAAACTAGCAAGACGTATTAGGTGCATGTAGCAGCTGGACGGTCGATACTCACAAGAGAGTTTGCGATGTATCTGCTTTTGTCGTACCAACCGGACTTGGTGTGTTCGGGCTCAGAGGGCATGCAGGTGGCGAAGCGCCGTGCAGTGACGACTAGCTTGGAGAATAGATCGCAGCGAGTTCCCCGCTTCTCAGCTTCTTCCACCTCGGGTAGAGATTTATAAAATATGTCACTATCCTTGTGCCGATTGTGCCAGTTCTCGTGCGTGTCATCTGATCGATGGACCAATACAGCTTCAGAAGAGTGGACACCCAGCGACAGAATGCATTCGAAGCAACCACTACGGCGGCAGATCTGCGGCGTCTGTCAGCGTACGGCGGCTCTGAAATGGCTTTTCTGGTTACCTTGCATGGCAATTGTGCATGTGATGGCACAGTGTGAGTGTTTTTGATCCTCGAACATGTCCTGGCTTGCGATTTCTGCGGCGATGCCTTGGCGATCTGCGTGTATAATGGATTAACTGACACTTACATCCCGTTGTTTTCGGTAGGCGTGTAGCGCGCAAGCCGCATCGAAAATACCCAAACGAGATCCGTCGATTATGTCTCTGTGATGGAAGTCAGTGACAATAAAAGAGGCCAGTAGTAACGCCATACTGCTCTCGCAGAATCTCGCGGCGATGATGAATATTGCGATCCGCTTGATGCAAAATCTGTGCAGCCCGATTGCGATCGCGCAGAAGGATGGAGAAATCCTTGTATTGTATGGGATGCATAATTTCGCACTTGCAGCTGCGTCCCTCAACATAGCAAGACGGGCAAATCAGAATCCCGTCTCCAACATCGGGTGTTTCTGTTGATCCTGAATTCACGCATTTGCGACATTCTACAAGAGGGCGAGCACATTATTAGTCACAGAGGAAACGCCCCTTTGGCCTGAACGCACCGAAGAAACTTTGAAATATATCTGTAGCACAGAAATCGCAAGTGCCAAGCGGGCCATGATTCAGGGAGGATACTGGACCGCCAGCAGCTCCGGTAAGCACGCGAGGCATATGCTTGTGGTCATAGCTATACTCCTCCAGAATGACATCGTCGAAGAGCTCAATCACCTGCTGTAGTCGCTGCACCAGCAAACTTTTGTCAACCATCAAAAGAACGCGGGCACGCGTTGTATGGCTAAATCGTGGCGAATTTGATGACAGCCATTGCTGAAGATCTCGCGCATACTGTAAGAGAGTGTGATATATGGTGTATTTCACTCGGTATGTTTCTTGCCGACAAACTCTTGATCGTCCTAGTAAGCGAAATGGACGGTCTGGATGGAAATAGCAAACTAACCTTCGGTATATGGGTAGTTCGTGATAGTATGCCGCTATCAGCCCGTCCAGTGTCATCCTGGACCAAGACGTTTGAATTGTGATTCCGCCGCGGTTCACGATCTGATGACAGCTCCTTGGGGGCACAAGGATCATGTCACCAAGCTTCTGTTCGGCGATGTACACGGTAAAAGGCGCATTTGCCAGCTCGTCGAGCGATATCACATGCGTCTCAAGATCAAGCTCCTGCTTCAACTTGTGGAAGTATCTTGCAGCTGCGGCGGCGGAAGAGCTGTCCGTCATGAACCAGAAGGACGAACCACCTTGCTCGCTGTAACACATGAGGTTTTGGCCCGAAGATGCGCAGAGATCTTTATGTGCAGGTGTGAAGGTATCGCCGACGCTCAAATAGCACATAAGTGTCTCCACGTGGTCCTAGGGTCGGATATCTGAGTGTGGTGCTCTCACAAGGCCCAGAGATGACTCACCTCTTTTGGCACACTGTTTAGAAGGTTGTTGGAACTCCCGGGTGTCAAGCACGCTGGGATAACCGCCCCATCTTCCAGCCATTGGGCCCACCGGCTAGGACAGTGGGTGTCTTTGCCGTACAGTCTTCTCGTCTCTATATTCTGAGTTAGATGCGGCAAGTTCGCATATTACAAGGACTTGCCTCCCGGCTGGACATATGCTGGCATACTGCGTAGTTCACCAATAAGGTCTCCCAGATTTATGTCCTTGTCGCTCCAATCGTGAACGTTCCGCGCCCTTGCCTCTGAAAGCACGGATATCGACACAAATAAACCACCAGCAAAACTGAGTATGATCGGTGCACGTACCTTGCTCCCCATTCTCACGCAACCAATCAACATGAAAGGCATCACCCAGCCAGTTTGGATGCTTATGCATATTCTCAAGAATGAGCGGCTCGCCGGATCGTTCGTGCTGCTGAATGGCAGAGGCAATTTGCTCTTCCGATGAGGCCATAACACCGACGCGTCGGGTAAGTTTGAATCGTCGCCCCCGCTGAACGAGAGCTTCCGCAGATTCCCAGTCCCGCGTAGAGATCAATATCTTCGTCGACGCTGGGGGCTCTGTGAGACCGGAGCGCATAGTATTGGTCGCCTCTGGTTGGCCTCCCCACTGGCCGTTTTTCTGTGACCTGGGCCGCCTTCGATGGTCTCCGAGCGGCATACTCGGGGCCCAGGGCTATGGTAGAGTTGTGTGGACCTTTGTAGGCGCTTAGCCTAAGGAACAAACACAACAAGTGATAGTTACGTAATAACAAGGCTTAGGACGTCTCTCTACAGCTCTCTACTACCAACTACCATTTACTTGATAATCTAACTGACCACGACCAGAATAACCTTCGTCCCCGGCGTAATACCAGTCTCTGAGCATATTGTAACAATGAGTGCCCGCTCGGCTTCGCGCACCAGCACCCTTCCTGCATCCAGATCCATGCGTTCGAGCGCCTCTTCTGACTTCGATACAGCCAGCGTCCAGCAGCCCAGCCGCATCCCTGAGACCTCACCCATCCAAGAGGCGCTCTCCATCGCAAACGCGAGCAGAGCGGGCGACCCGGCGTCGTCCATCGCACCCATATACTGTACGCCTTCTCCCACCCCTCCGAAGGGGGATCCGGGATCTAATGCAATCGCATAGTCTATTACCGACTGTTCAACGAACACAGCGCCATCCCGTCGAGGCGCTGGTTCGACGGCGCGGACCTTTCCGTTGGGCGCGTAAACGCGAACTGGATCCCGCCGCCGGTGACGGTTGGAGCGATTAAGAACTTCATCTGCAGGGAGGAAGGCTTCGATCACACACCCTCCGAGCTGCGAATGGAGGTCTTTATGAATCCCTGTTCGCCGTCGTTGTGGAACAACAACGACTACTTGAATCTGATGACGGGGAGTGGACCGGGCAGCTCAGCAGTGCATCCGCTGGGGATCACGCTGAATACGCGTACGCATTCACCCTAATTTCATATGAAATGGAAATAGCTCACGCTACACTGTCATTGGCAGAAGGATTGACTTTGAGGCAAGATCATTAATACCTGATCAATGAAAGAAATAGGAGGGATCGAGTGTCTTCCCCTGTGGGAGACTGAGAGAAATGCCTTCGAGTTTGGGGAGCTTTTTGGTTATGTTCGAGCTCAATGATGGTGATGTTACTAATCACCGAGTGACAGCTCCATGAAGGACTGTGATCTTCCTGATGTAAATACATGCATTTTGTATCTGTTGAGTAGGCGCAAAATCCAATGCAATCATGTGAGGCCGATTGACAATTACATGTCCCATTAATATTGACGAATGTACGTCGTACGCAAGTATTGGTGGCAAACACAAGTAGGTGGCAAACACAATAGTGGCCAAATACATCACCAAGACGCGCCAGGCTCTACACCGTCCACCTTCTCCATGCCATCCGCTTGCACACTCTCCTCCTCCTCCCGCTCCGCCAGCGCTTCCGTCTCCGCCTCCTCCTTCTCCCCCGCTCTAACCTGCGCCTCCACCCGCGCCGCACTCACCCCCGGCACCCCGCACTCGCGCATACACCGCCCCACCGCCCCGCGCCACTCCGTGTGCCCGTCCACCTTACACGCCACATCCTCCACCCCCCTTACCTCCACCCCCTGCAGCCCCGCCACCTCCCACACCCCACCCCCCGCACGCGCCAGCACCGCGAGAACGTAGTCCCGCCTTGCATACCCGTTCACCAAGCGCCCGCCGACGACGCGCCGCGCGGCCGCCCACGCGCCTGCGTCCGCGGGCACGGGCGCGCCGAACAGGAAGACGTCTTGCACGAGGTGCAGCGTCTCCGCGGGGGGCAGGGCGGCGAGGTGCGTGAGCGCGGCGAAGATGACCTGCGCGCCGAGGGAGTACCCGACGAGCGTGATGGGGCGCGCGCCGAATGCGCGTGCGGCGAGCAGCGCGCCGAGGACGGCGCCGGTTTTGTGCGCGAGCTGCGTGGCTTGGATCCAGGGGTTGTCTGTGGGTGTTAGTGTGAGTGGGATGGGGTGGAGTGTATGCGGAGGGTGGGGGGCGTACCGATGATTTTGCCGATTTTGAGCCAGGCGAGGGGGGAGAGCGCGCTCATGAGCTAGGTGGGGCGGGTCAGCGGGAGATAAGACGAGACAGAGTGGGGGGTGCTTACGGCGGCGAGGACGGTCTGCTTGATGATCTGCGCTTTGACGTACTGCATCGCCTGCGTCTTGACGAGGGTGCCCAGCGCGTTCGCGAGGTCCTCTAGCGCTTGCACTTCCTGCGTGGCCGTCAGTTTGGTTCTGAGCCAGAGCCCACATACGAACCCACTGTAGCGCAGCCGTGTCGTCCCCCTCAAACACCGTCCACGGCGCGACCACGTCCCCCTTGTCCTCCAGCCACCCGCTCACGCACAGCCGCACCGCCATCGTCTCCCGCGCGCCCTTCCGCACGGGCACCACCGCGAGATCCTGCACATCGCGCGTGTACCGCGCGACCATCGCAGCCGAGCTGCGCGCGCCGTACGCGCCGAACAGCGCGCCGCACACGACGCCGCTCCCCGCGAGCCCGCCCGCGAGCAGCCCGAGCGCGCTCCCGCCGACGCCGAGGAACCCGAGCACGCTGGTGACGCCCGCGCCGACGAGCGGCGCGGCGAGCCCGCCGGTGACGCCGATGAGCACGCCGCCCGCGACCGCGCCGAGCCCCGCGCCCGCCCAGCGCAGCGCGCGCCCGTGCTCGGCGTGCGCCTGCGCGGCGGCGCGCACGGCGGCGTCGGGGTCCTGGAGGGTGGCGACGATGGCGGGCTCGTCGACGGGGGCGAGGGTGTGCAGGAAGGTGCGCGTGCGCGCGGAGTAGTGCTGCGCGGTGGTGACGTGCAGGAAGAGGATGGTGTTGAGGAGCTGGGTGGCGGCTGCCTGCGGCGGGAGCGGGGGCAGGTGCGTGGTGGAGGTCTCTGCGTACGGATCGAGCTCGGGGCATGTACCTTTATCGGCCTCCTCGAGCTGGCACGCCACCCACGCGTTGTGCAGCAGCGCCTGTGCCCACTCTTGCGCCGCCGCCTTGAACTCGTCACGCGTCTGCTGCGCCTCTGCCTCGGGCAGCGATGAGAGCACGCATTCAGTCTCGGCGTAGAGGGCAGAGGTGTTGCGGAAGGCAGCGAGGCGGCGGAAGAAGTGCTCGAAGAAGGCGCGGCGCTCCGCCTCGGGCAGCGGCGGCGGCGTGAGTTTGGTCAGATCTGAAGCTTCTGAAGAGGTCATCCAGAGAGAAGCTGAGAGTCACAGAGGGAAGCAGCAGGAGCCTTAGAGGAGGAGCACGACGTCATGGTAAGAGATAGCAAGCGTAAAACATCCGCATTCAAATTCGCAAATTACATTAGAGAGTATTTGTTTTCACTTTTTTGATTATGTTTTGGTGCTCCAACAATTCAGTTCAATTCAGTTAACAGACAAAACGTAAGCAAAAAAGTGAAAACAAATACACTCTATTCGCAAATTGTTTCTTGCAATGTTCCACCACCACCTTACAATTGCCCCTTTGCTTCATAAGAAAGATGAGCAGGAGCCCTGGAGGAGCGGCACGACGTCATGGCAGCTGCTTAGGAGACTGAAAAGTCCAGCGTGGAACTTGTAACATCGCAGTCAGTGGGTTCGGTGGGCCGAGACCAAAATCCGAATAGTTGTTGTCCGACCCTTCAATTGCAAGCTTAAGCTTCAATATTCAATATTCAATCACAAACTAGCACTCGTTGGCCTTCGCCGTTCACACCCAGTGAAAAGTCACTCGGGGTGGCTCAGTGCGGATCGGATGTGGCCCGCGCATCCGGACGATTTCTGTCGCATCCTGGTCAGGTCGGATGCATGACGTCGAAATCGAATTCGATGAGTACATATCCGGTCGCAGCATCTCTCGATCATAAGTTAGACTATAACTAAGCTCAAAAAATTGGGTGGACCAAGTTTCCAGAAGTTTCTCAAATAAGTAAAATGAGACCCCAGTAACCCAAATTCGCCTCACAAGTTTCGCGGCGTGCGCACCTTGTCCTTTTACCACCACCTTTCCCCCTTGTTGCTCCTCTCTCCTCCCATGTCCCCTCCGCATGCAACCCTCCATCTGATGACCACACGCGACATTGATGGCGACGAGATATGGCCGCCATGTGGGCAGGTGCGCGCGATGGGACAGCCGATGTGCCGCTGTTGGTGGGCTTGTCTTTGAGTACGATGCGACGTGTCGGGATCTAAGGTACGTCTCGACAGCGAATCGAGACATCTGGTACGTGTCGAAACTGACGAAGATCATATCTGGATCTGTCAGGAGACCTCGACACGATAGACAAGAACCTTGTCTGCCTAGGTATGTTGTTCCCTCTCCCCCGTCTATCTTTAGTACTTATCGCTTACGGCAATGGATTGCTCAGGACGTCCAAGTACGCGAAATACTAAATAGGTACGCTCGACATCGTTCACCAGTCCATGTCCATGTACTAACGGCCATTTTAGCTTATTCCTTGACTATATGCGTGATATTCGGCAAGTGCTGCAATCATTAACTGTTTTGTTAGCTCATATCACTCTCGCAGTACCAGTAACAAGTACTATCTTATGGCAGAATACGCAACACCGTGACCAAATGATGGCCCACATGATCGAGGTATGCACCACTCAGTCTGCTTTCTTATCGGTTTAGCTGAAAAGACTTAGCTGCAGGCCATATCTCCTCGACTCGCGCGATTGGATCAACCGGGGAGGTTGTCGACGACGAGCGGGCTGCGGGGAACCAGTCGGATGTCTGTATGCTGTGGGAGATTCTGGGTATAGCGGATGGCGCCCGAGGGGCACAGAAATTATATTATGTAGCAATATAATAAGATTTATTCTGCAGTACGCTACAGAGGGAATCCGAGGGGAGCAGGAATTGCCCACGGGCACCTCGGAGCCACTCAAATCCGACCAGAGCAGGTAACACCCGAGGGACGCTGACACTGACTAACCACTGGCCGCCACCGCCTGCAGCGCTCGGATGTGCTCGGATGTGCAGAGGGGCACTGGCACTGACAGGCACAAGCCGACAATTCTCGGTCCACGACCCGTTTTCCAGCACCTATCTGCATCCTCCGGCGTGCGGCCCACATCCGACCCGTGCTGAGCTACCCCGAGTGACTTTTCACTGGGGTTCACACCTTGACCTCTTGTCGTCACCACCCTGCTGTTGGCGTTACAGTCCATGGCCGCGCGCCGTGACAGGCTCGCAAGCTGCTCCACAAGCCCACCCGCGCTCGAACGCCCAGCTACAGCGCAATGTGACATCATACATAACTACAAGCGCCGCCTCTAGCACATCGCAGTCGACTTGATATTCTTCAGCGGCCGCATGGACGGACGCTGCACGAGCTCGTCTGGGTCAGTAACGGTGCGGCATACCACGACCACCCCCTGTCGCGCCTTGACCGTCTGTATATTGCTGCATGTTGCATACGCAACTGCACATGCGATCGTGGCGTCTCGCGCAGTGCCAAGTATACTGTCGCCCCCGCGAGGATCGTGGGACTCAGTGCGAGCGTGCTCACCAATTCGATGCAGGCGCAGCGCAACCACGCTCGGGGTGGACCCCTGGGCATTGAAAATGGCAGAGTTATTGTGGGATGTGGGGGATATAGAAAGAATTGATGCAGACTAGAATATACAACCCGCTTCGCTGTCTTGATCGCGGCAATCACTGCGCTCTCTCTTTTGAATCTTGGCCACCCGAAGCCTCTGACATACCTTGACGCCTTTCGCGTGAGCCACGAGCAGTTTCAGTGGATCCATGAAAGCTGAATAGACAGAGTTAATATCAGAAGATTTAAGGACCTTCCGATCAGTGCAGTGCCATTGCACACGCGCTGGAAAGCCTTGGCTGTTGCAGAGGTGAGATATAAGGCGATTATCAGGTATATGGGTGCAGATTGTACATTCCTGAGGGCTCAGAAGGTTATCAAGTAGGGCAAATACGAGTCGGTCGGCCAGCAAAAGTTTCAAAAGCGAGACACACAAAATTGATTTCCAAAACGGTCCATAGACTCTGTGGCCACACGGTAGTCGGGGGCATTGTATGTGGCGCCCTCGGCAATATTAATGGTTCATATTCGACATAATTTACCTAGCTACTTGCACACTAACGCACTTGCGGGCTGGTGCACTTTCATACAAGCCGAAACGAGTAGTGCAAGCAAGTGCACCAGCACACCCGGGAAAGTGCTGATGCGCCAGGCCCGTTAACCGGACCTCGGAGTTTCGCATTCGCTACAGTGTGGTTGAAATCATCGAAACCAATCGAGTAATTTTACTCATTCCATTTATCAGGACAGGCTGTAGATCACATATTGATACACGTAAGAAACATTGTATTGTGTGGTTAGAGCTTTCCAGCGCGAATTTTCTGAACGATACTCTGAGCCTGAAAATGTAATCAATAAACGAGCTCGATGATAAAGGTACAAGAAAGGTGATTACCTGGGCGAGACTGATCGGCTGCTTCTCCACGGAAGTGGCCACGGAGCCATTGAAAAGATATTGCTCCTTGATGCGGCTAGTGGTTACCTTTTCCGCAAGGAACATGTCAGTGGACGATAAGAGGGGGGAAAGAGAGCTGGAAGCCGTTACCTGTATCTCCTCCTTTGCCTTTTCCAATGTCTTAGCCTCAAACCAGGTCTGGACGTTCCTCTCTCCTTGTTCATCCGGTTCATAAATGTCCTCAACGGTTAGAGTGTAGTGCTCAGCATTCGCGGCCAACAAGTTGTCATGTAGCGTCTTGGAGATTGCCTCGGCATTGGAATCATTCGCCTCTAATTGCTGGCGTATCACGGAAAAACACTGGGAAACAAGCGCATCACTGTCGACTGTCTCTAGGGCGGAGCCAACAATGAGATCGGTCAACGTCAACGCGCTTGGGTGCCCAAGATTTAGGAGTTTCCCCCTGTAGCAGAGAAATTAATCATAACCGTTATCAGACCTCGAGGCCTCTTACCCCGTCTTTTTAGCCAAGCCTTTATAGAAAGAGTGAGCGAGCTGAAATCAAGATTAATACCAATTTATGTGCATAGCCAAGTTTATGCACATACCTTGTATTCATTGCTCAGCGTTGGCTCGCAGGCGATCACACTCTAATGGTTCTGTAAGATTCAGGGGAGAGATACTACTGGTGATGGACATACAAGAGTGATAAACTGGCTGGCCAAGGCATCGCCAATCGTGAGGGGATCATGCTCTGCAAAGGGTTTAGACATTGTGAATCGGGATAAAAAGGAGCGACACACTTGGATAATCTTTAGTTGAATATCCATCGGGCAGTCCGTCTCCAACCTCGCCAATTGCATGTGGGGGCGAGTCCGTAATTAGCACCGCGAGCCTAGCTGCTTTGTATTCCCATGGTGCGTTTAAAGCTGCGTATAAAGCCTCAGTTTGCGCTTCGGGCCCATCTCCGCCACCTGTTGCCGACAAGGTAGCCAAATTCGCAGCCATTAAATCCACATCGGACACAAACTCGAATTGTTTAGTGCCATGGTCCGACGTCCAGCTATCATCCTGAGGAGGATGGTCCCGAAATGCGATAAGGCCAAATCGCAAGTCGCCCGGAGCGAATTGACCTGCTTTTTCGATATTGGTGCAGATTTGGCGTATTTCATTTCGCACTGTGTTAATGTACGGTTGTTGGCTCCCGGTACAGTCTTGGATGAATAAGACGTCGCTGAGAGAAGTTCATTAGTTTTGAACACATTGAATTGAAGGCCAGAAATTTACAGCATAGGTTTCTCGAAGATATAACATTGATTAGGGTTAAGTGACTGCCAAGAATTCAATGAAAGTCGAATTTGAATCTCATGGAAGACGCACGATATCTGTCTTGTCAGCGAAATAGAGGATCTGTTGATATTAACTTGTTACGGAAGGACACAGTTTCTCAAAGCCGACCCAGCTCACGTCATTGGAGTCCGGAATGCAAGCGTCGAAGTAGGTGTATTCGGAATCGCCTTCCAACTTGATCCTGCGAGAATTATTTAGCAAACCGACTTGCGCTTTCGATGAATTTTACTCACTTGGAGAATGGCTGATCCACGGTCGCCTTCTCAATGATTCGCCACTGGTCACTAGGCTTGTTCTTTCCCACATAAGGATACCCGTGTCCCAAATATTTTCCCCCGTCGTCAGTGATGCTGACGAGACCGCTCTGGTCTTCAACACTGGTAATGGTCCAGACATCGGTTTGACCAGAAACTAGCGTGAGGTTCCACTGGTACATTGTCATCTCCAGCATACGTTCCAGGTAAACCTTACTTGAAACACTTACCAGCTGTTTATTGTTTCCCAACTTCGGTGTTGCAAGTGTCAAATAAGGATTTTCGCCTGGAACGCTCTCGATGACAACGCTCTTATTCAGGACTCGAATGCGATATACGCCGTTTGAAGTCGGTTTACTCTGGAAAGGCATTGTAGAAAGCCGTGTGACGAACGTGAGATATCGGAACCGATTCAGAGACGTTCACTTTATAAGCGCTTTTTGGACCCCTTCGGATTTCTTCAGCGCTTAACAAACGGCATGGGTGACGAATTTTATCATAAGAATTGTCTGTCTGGATGAATATATCTGGGACACCGCTCACCCTAGATATATTGATCGCCTTTTGACCGTCCGTCTATATCGCGCTCCATGATATCGCGTATGGAGATCTATAGAGATGCGACTGATATGGTGGGCCGCACTGTATGATTGGTCAAACTCTGATCACAAGTACAGATCGGAAATGGCCTTCAAGTGCGTGTGCCTAATGGTAGGGTTCGATCAGTCTTAGTCGATCTCTCGTAATTACCTATATCAAGTAGCATGCGCGAGGATCGGCATAGCCACTCAAGGATGGTCAGTAGTCACCCCCGCCACCATAGTGCCTACTAGCAGCGATGACATCGATGACAATTCACTTTTGTACTAGCCAGCGGCGAGCGCAGGGCTAACTACGTCCAAAAACGGAGTGTGGCTGTGCTTTCTCAACCACTTTGAAATCCCTTTCTTTCTCTGTTATTCGCCCTTATGGTGCACTCTGGAGCCTCGGAAATGTCCGTAAGCTGTTTAGATCTTGTCCAGAAGTACAAAGATGTGACCACCGGGTTAGATATGCTTCCGTCCCTGAACTTCTACTTTGTGTTTGCGGTACCCGCCGCTACGTCCGATGGTGAATTTAGCTCTCTGATTCTCCTATTCTCCTATACAGTGATGATAGCAGAACACAGCAAGTGCGATTAACACAACAAGGTGGAAGTCTTATCGTGGTCAGCTGAGTATATTTTGAACACGTTCCCTTGTCGGAGCTCCTTTACCGAGCGCCATCCATAATGCTTGAGGACTTAGGAGTACATTGATGCTCCAATAGGATCGAGAACCGAATGAATTTCATATCTTCCATCAGAGTACGCAGTTCAATAGATATGCTTCGAGAATAGTGATCTCGGAGCTACAGGCTGTCGACGCACGAGTCAGCGCTTTGGAGCGCGATTAAAGGCGTTTTTGCGGCGGGCTCTTACAAAATCGGCAGCCCATGAGGCATCTACACTCACTGCTCCATAACTATGATCATTCAACTGGATTTGGCCGATTTTGTAAGCGCCCGTTTGCAAAAACGCCCTATTGCTGCGGATGATCTGCGCCTGGCTGGGTCCGACCCCGCAGCTGCTGTACAGGGGCAAAATTCAAAGCTTGCCCCAATATTATATCAACTGCCTTGCTCGACAGCAGACTTCCTATTAGCGACCACATATTCACTGCGCGAGGCTCGTTTGCGTTCCTAATAGAGTAGAACTTGAATTACCAAGGATTTAATCCGTTTTTGCGGTTAGAGACACCGCGGAGGCACTTTGATTAAGTATCGTGCCTCCGATGCCACCAGGGGTCCTTATAATTATGAGCTGCCACAGATCATAATATATATATTGCAGACATTGAAATATGATATGAAGGCAAGGGGCTGACCAATGAACGTTGAGCTTTGGGCAAAGGCGGGATGGTTGCCCTCCACCTATTGGGCGATTGATCAACTTGAGAAATCAGGTAGTTGCTAGCGTGACAGAGGCTTGGCCGTAACTCTGCTTTGCCGCTGCAGTGCCGATTTTAATTGGATTAGACTCGTGGTTTGACCTGGTGAGTATACTTACATATACCTACACCGGGGCAATGAGCATCCAATAGGATTGGTGAAGAGTTATGCCCGCATCTCCTCCTAGGCGCCACCGCAGATCATTTACACCGCTCATCAAGCGCAGCATCAACCACAAGACCATACCCTAGCCGTTCCCATGAGGAGATAACAGCGGCAGTGGAAGGGTGAGTAGATAAACGCAGTAGTTCCCAAAGCGATTGCAATGATGTTGTAGATCATTGTGTGGCGGAGGCGATCCCAGAGAGCACATTTGTGGAGACTCTGAAGAGCGGCGGGAGCGGATCTGGTCAGAGGGGAAAAGATATTTATGTCATACGCCGAGCATTGACGAAACACCGTCCCCCCATGATCCATACAAGCTCTCGTTGTAGCGTGAACTCGTCGGCAACGGCCCACAGAGCCAGCACGCTTAGAGACGCCCTAGACCCTCCTTGAGGCCTGCCAAGGCCTGACAGAGATGAGAGACGTACAGGGAACGGGCGCTTATATTAGCGCCCGTTGGTATTTTTTGAACTTGAACGTGCACCACTCTCGCAAGCTAGGTCATTCCTACCAAATTCCTACGCATGATCTGACATCAAACAACATTAAAGCAATCAGTCCCTCTCCTTCCATCATATCAACCGATGATGTTCTTCCGCATCGAGATTTGAGCTCAGCATGGGTACTTATATGCTCAGGCGCCTGTCAAACCCAGCGTCTAGTATACTCTGGCCTCAAACCCTGAGTCTCAATTTACCGAACTTCACACTGGCATGGCTATCGTCCAATAGGATGGACGATTCTGCTTCGGGAGATCACTTCCTAACTTCCCAAGGCGAAGCCATCGACCACAAGACCCATGGGCACGACCGCAGATCATTCTACATCAAGCATATACTCCCGCCACCCTACCGGTGTCGTGCGATCACTTGACATGTGCCTGGAACCTGAGCGGATGCGCAAGATTACTTCCTAACTTCCCAAGGCGAAGCAATCGACCACAAGACCCATGGGCACGACCGCAGATCATTCTACATCAAGCATATACTCCCGCAGTCCTACCGGTGTTGTGCAATCACTTCACATGTGCCTGGAACCTGAGCGGATGCGCACAGCGCTGCTAGATCGGAGTGCGTAGACCACATTCATGGTTTAGATATGGCTACTAGTTTGCACCCCTGCCAGAGCACCTGGTTATCGATCAAGATACTCAGTAACGAAGTTTCCGGACACTTGTGATCAGATTTCGATCGAAATTTGCGCACATCTCCATATGTGATATTGTGGTTAATGCTTCGATTGATCCTACATTTGCACCGGCCGGCGCAGCTCAGCCCACACTTATAACGAGAGTAAGCATCTTAGAAAGAGAGTCACCAAATCCATCTCCTCCCGAAATGTCGAATTCATCTGCTCCTTCAGTTGGTTACGATATCTACGCTCACCGCGGACGCAACATCATCTTAGACTTTCATGAGGAACTGAAAAGAAACATGCCCGAGCACATGCCCACGCACCTGCCTGGGCCTGTGACCGGCAGTGATCTTCGCGCTTCGCTATCTGCAACGAAGGCAAGTCCAGTAGGAATTTTGGGCGCAGGTCGGTCAAATTATATATCAATGATTTATTAATTAAATTAAGCATCGACCTCTCACAGGCGCCGGAGGGCTATACACTGCTCTGATTCTTCAGGATCTCGATATTCCATACCGTATTATCGAGGCTCAGGACAAGGTCGGAGGTCGACTCTTCACTTACCAGTTCCCCGACCAGACTGGAACGCCGTACAACTATTTTGATGTCGGTGCTATGCGATTTCCCATGATCAGCTCGATGGAACGCGTGTTCAAGCTGTTCGACTACCCACATCTCAACACAGGCGACATAGCCCTCAAATCCAAGTTGAAGCCATTCTATTTTGTTGGTGGAGGCAACAACAACACCTATCTCTCATACAACGACGTCACCATTCGTCAAAATGCAGTGCCTAGTTTAGACCCCTTCAAGGCGGATCAAATGATCCAAGATGTTGAAACGGCGGACCGGGACCAATATATCAATGCGGGGACCAAGGCTATCACGGACGACGTTATTGGCCCGTTCGCGACTGGCCTGTTGAAGGATCTGAAGAATGGTGGGGAGGAGGGCTGGAAATATTTGCAGCAATTCGATGCTTATTCGACGAGAGCTTATATGGCGCTCAAATACTCGCCTACTACCGATGTCAATATCCCGAAAAGGCCACTTCCGAACGATGTCGTAAATTGGTGCGAGACGTTCGACAAGTCTACTGGCTGGTACGATCGTGCATTGTCTGAGACTGTATTGGAAGCAGTCGCCTTTGGATGGAGCCCTGGCCCGCATCCTCCCCGGACACAATGGGTGTGCATTGAGTTCGTAGGATTCCGTCTTATCATCCCTTTTCGAACAAGATCACTGATTTTCATGGGCTTGCAGTGGCGGTGCTCAGGAAATCGCGGAGTCTATGGCCAAATACATTAGGAGCTGCGGAGCCGACCCTATTACACTCAACGCCCCAGTGACCTCGATTTCGATGAACGATCATGACCTCAACATTGATGTAGTCACAAACGACAACGAGCACAATAAGTTCTCACACGTCATCTCAACCATACCTTTGCCTGTCCTCCGCACGCTTGACATTAGCAGAGCCGGGCTCTCCGTGAGGCAAAGCAATGCTTTACGGGAGCTGAACTACGGTCCTTCTGTCAAGATCGGCTTACAGTTCAAGACGGCGTGGTGGACGACTGGTAATGATATGGATAGTAAACCTCTGAATATCGTTGGAGGTCAAACTTACACCGACAGACCTTTGCGGACAATCGTGTATCCCTCGTTTGGGAACGTGCAGGGTGGGCAAGCAACCACGCTGATCGCCAGTTACTGCTGGACGGAAGATGCCACCAGGCTTGGTGCCCTCATCGATCATATTGAGAACAAACCGCTCATGACCATGGTACTAAGGGAGCTCGCAGCCATCCACAACGTCACTGTGGACTTCCTCCGCGGCGAGCTGTTAGACCAAAAGGCATGGAGCTGGTCCCATAATCCCTATAGCATGGGTCAGTAATCTGCCGCCTATCTAAAGTGCTTAAAATCGCATCAACTCACCACCCTCTCAAGGCGCTTTCGCGTTCTTCGGCCCTGGTAAATTTGAGAGCTTATACACCAGTCTCAACAGTCCGGCTGCTAGAGGACGGCTCCATTTTGCTGGGGAAGCCCTCAGTGTTCGACACGCATGGGTCGAAGGTGCCCTAGACAGCGCTTGGAAGGCGGTCTGCGAAATTATCATGTCTGACTACCCGGACCGTAAGGACAAGTTCTTTGCAAATTGGGGTACAAATGCCGAGTGGATCAGAACCACCAAACCCGCTGATATGTATACGACTCCCGAAGACAAGGATAATTTTTTATTGGAGCACATAGTGCTCACTTCTCCTCGAAGAGAACCTCAAAGGGATTGATTATTGAACAGGGTGGTGAGTTACTTTTCGCGCGGCGTGTGGTTACCTCGCTAACTGAAGCGTAATTTTCTTTTGTCTTGGCAGTGTCTCGCCTCAATAAAAAGCTGGAAGTCTGGGAGAAGTTTCAACTGCTCGATAGTGAATTGCGCCTATGATCGCATATGTTTTGTACAATAGGGTTACAGACCTGACCTTTCGGAAATTCTTACCGCGGACGCTTTGTGACGGTTCGAAATACCAAGATCTCTCGAGAGTCATGAAAACCGATAGTCCACCGGCGCCCCTTTTATTCTGCATTGCACGAAAAGACGAAGAAGAAGAAGAAGAAGAAGAAGAAGAAGAAGGAAGGAGGTATGATTTTGCCACCGGGGCTGTAGGCTTCACTGGGGTGTACGCTGTTGCAAGCTGTTGCCGAAATGCATGATCATTCTGGTATCAGGCAAGTAAGTCATTTATTCTTTCTGCGCATTGCAAACATTCTCTAGAAGTCACCCGTAACTATTGGCACTCGTACATATCACAATCTACCTCTATTTTTATCAACAAAGAGCAGCGATTGTGGCCCTTACGCTTACCTTAACCTGTCCACCATGCTGCAGCGAGTCTTGCAACAATTCACGTTTGCTATTGGGCCACGTGGGGGAACCGATCACATCTCCCACGAACGAAGATGATGGACGTGGGGACAGCCTGAAAAGCCGGGTACGTGGCACCGAGTGAAGGAAAGGTTGTTCACTTACCGAGGTGCATCGAGTTTCCGACCGATATATTGTCACCGTTTATCTCATACGTGTTAGGGACTGGCACGGGTGACGTTCACCCGGGTGATTACCCGCGGGTTAGCCATTAGCGCGGATACAAACGGGAACGGATAGATTCCCACGGGTAAGCGCGGATTTGCGGGTATCCGCGGGTACCCGTTTGTATAAGCATGGCAGAGGCGCAGAAAGCAAAATCCTGTATTCTCCATTCAAAGTTCCACTGGTATAAGAGATTTGACCAGCCCTTCGAGCTGAGAGGTGCCGCGAAACATTAGATCCAGCTGCAATAGCATACTCAATGCTCAGAATTTCTCCGTGGGCACCAATGCCATAGGTAACGTCAAGGTCTGTTCATACATCGTCCTTAACTAACACCTTCAACTCTTTGCCTGCCGCCTTGACCGTCTGCGGTATATCCTGCACTTGCATTGATTTCCGTGTGCACCTGATGTGCTAGCCTGCGCTGGACTGTAATTCAGTCTTCTTTTACTACATACTGAATCCCTCTTCAAGTTTCCCACAAACACCAAGTCAAAGCTCATCCTTCCACGATTAAATACTTCATGTGTCTTTCCCCTTACATTACTATATTCACTAAATAATTTGTGAGTCTTACCCTTGGTCCTTAATATTGAATGGCAAATGATTTCCGTGATGACACTCGTCGTAGGCAAGCAAAGGATCTGTCCGAGTCCGACTCTGTCAACACAGTGGGCGCTTCCCTCGTTTCTAAACCGATGGGAAAATCCACCCACGGATAACCCGCACCCGTTCAGGTTCACCCGGTACGGGTGAGCGCTTAATTTCACCACCTGCGGGTGACACACGGGTACCCCCGGTAAGACCCGTGCCAGTCCCTAATACGTGTGTCGAACCAGATTGTCAAGAGGCGTCAATTTTTGGCTTTGAACTTCGTATGCCGAGATGATATCTGGGGGTATACTGCGCCGAGAAAACACGCGTTGTGCAGTAGCGCCTAATATACCCAAGCTTACGCCGCCGCCTTGAATTCGTCTCGCGTCTGCTGCGCCTCCACCCCGGGCAGCGATGAGAGCACGCACTCGGTCACAGGGCAGAGGCGTTGCGGAAGCCGGCGAGGCGGCATAAAAAATGCTCGAAGAACGCGCGGCGCTCGACCTCGAGCAGCAGCAGCGGCGTGAGTTTGGTCAAGTCTGAGGAGGCCATGCAGAGATCTAGAGTGACAGAGAGTGACAGAGGGAAGAAGCAGAATGAGCCCACGTCATGGAGAGAGGTAGCACGCGTAAAACATCCGCATTCAAATTCGCAAATTATATTCGCAAATTGTTTCTTGCAAAGTTCCACCACCACCTTGCCCGTTGGCTGCATATATGCATCGTCTTGACCCTCTTTGCAATTGCTTGCCTGCTCTTCGACGGTCGACCTGCTCTGCAACTATCGCTGTTGGTTGTCACTGAACGACGCTGACCAACCCTAATCTTCTGTCACCAAGCCCCGTGCCATATATCACTCATATATCTCGTTCGAGCGGGACCCCATATCCCACGTCGTCTATTTGGATTACAGTCATTTCCCAGAGTTGATGCGTTGTCTGTGGCAAATGGGGCGACAAAATTGAACTCCAGCCAATCAGCGCGCAGCATTCAGCTCGTGCGTCGGGCGCAGCTGTTTCGATACCCTGACTCAGGCACAGCTCATATCGCACAGCACCGACCCAGTACTACTTAGCACTCTCGCCCAGAAGCACGATCCCCCTTTCAGCCCCTCGCATCTTTGCATGTCCGTCTCTGATAACCGCACCATGCAGCGCGCTTCTAGCCCCACGTCGCAAGACGACGCCCACTCCCCGCCAGCCTACCGGTCCATGGCGTCCAGCGTGCCCCCATCGTACGCCTCTGGCTCCGACACCGCAAGCGTCGCGGACCCGCACGACCGCGTCGACGGCTGGCGGCGCGGCATCCCCGCGGGCTCGCCCGCGCCAGAGGCGCTCTCCATCGCAGACACGAGCAGCGCAGGCGACTCCGCGTCGAACGACGGGGCCTCGTCCATCGCGCGCCGAGACCGTACGTGTCCCGCCTGCGAAGTTCGAATTGGCATCCACTCACGCTGACTGCGCAGTCTACTACCGCGTGTATAACGAGGACGGCGCGGTGCAGTCGAAGCGCTGGTTCGACGGCGCGGACCTCTCCGTGGGGCGCACGAACGCGAACTGGGTCGCGCCGCCGTCGACCGTCGCGTCGATCAAGCGCTTCCTCTTCAAGGAGGAGGCGCTCGACGACAGCGTCACGCTGCAGCTCTTCGCGGACAGCGCCGCGCCGCTCGAGGACGGGCGCATCCTCCCGCTGATGACGGGGAGCGGGCCGGGGAGCTCGACCGCGGAGGCGCTCGGCCTCAAGATCCTGCAGAAGCGGCCCGCGCTGAGCGTGCAGCCCGCCCGGGCGCAGGGGCAAGCGCAGCAGGGGCATGCGCAGCAGTACTCTCCTCCCAGTACGCATCTTCTCAGCTTAAGGGGGCATGATGGCTTATGTGCATACAGGCGCGACGCAGCCGACGCGGACCCGCTCGTGGCTCTCCCTGCCGCTGGGGCGAAAGCGGCCGACGACGGCGACGAGCCAGAACTCCTCATCCGCCTCGTCGCTCTACAGCGCCTCCCAGCCCGCGCCCGCGCCCTCGCGCTCGCCGATCTCCCCGTCGCGCGAGCGCAACTTCAACATCCGCATCAAAGCGAAGTGGGACGGTGAGCCTCCCTCTTTGTCTTTGTATCTGCTGGCGGCTGACGCGGTGGTTGCAGTCCAGGTGACGGATCCGAGCTGGCTGTCCCTCCGCAAGGGCGAGTTCCTCGTCACGGACGGCGTCGTGAAGCTGTGCGAGCCGAACGGCGAGATGGTCATGCTCGTGAAGAACGCCGCGGGCGAACATGGCTGTGCGTGCCCCCTTCCCCTGCCTGGCGTTTGCTGATGACAATGTCAATTTGGGCAGATGTGTACCGGGACGATATCGTGCCGCGATAGCCGCTTCCCCAGACTGCCGCGTATGGCGTATTTATATATGTATCTCACTCTATGGAACACTGTAGTCACTAGACACCGGCCGCGCCGCGCTCATTCTCATACCATCCGGACTCGCACTCACACTCACACTACCTAGCACCGCATGTACATATATGCACAGTCCACAAGACGTTGTAATTCTGACCCATCTACGGAAACGCCGCCTAGGTGTACGTGATCCGCAGGGAGAGGCTGAACGGCAGGCTGGACGAGGTGACGGTGACCTCCCCGCCGTCGGGCACGAGCTCGGACACCTTCTTCTCGAGGTTCGGGCGCGTGGCGGCCTCGAGCTGCGGCGGCGCCTGGAAGTAGATCGGCGCCGTCGGCGTCGACAGCGACGGCTTCTTGATCTGGCTGCCAATACCACGTCAGCCCGGGACGAACCCAGAGAAAACAAAAAACACCGCGCACATGTCCTGCTTCTCGACGAGCAGGTCGATGAGCTGCTCGACGGTGAAGTCGCGCGCGAGCGCGACGTCGACGGACTTGCCGCCGCACACGGGGCACTCGGCGCGCTGCTCGTACTCGAACGTGTACGAGTACACGCCGTCCGTGCCGATGAGCATGAAGTAGTTGTTCAGGTACGCCGCGGAGGACGTCGCGATCTTGAACGCCTCGTTACAGCACGACGCTGTACATCCCTGTTAGCGGGGACGCGGCGGGGGAAGGGGGAAGGGGAGGGGGGCGCACCGGCGATGATGGCGTTGGTGGACGCGATGGCGGGGATGATGTTCTTCACGACGCCCTGCGTGAGCGCCCACGTCACGCCCTCGATCTTGAACTCGCGCGCGCGCGCGGCGGCGACGCCGTACAGCCAGCCGATGTGCTCCGGATCGTCCGTGTCCATCTTCTTATCTGCGCCCGCTCGCATCAGCGCGCGCGGGGGTGGGGGCGGGGGACGCACCTTTCCAGACGCGCGGCCACTCGAGCACGGACGCCCACTCGATGCAGTGCTCGGGGAGCCGCGGCGTGTTCGCGATCGTGCAGATGGGGAACGCGGTGGGCTTGTTCAGCATGTCGAGCGAGCACTCGTAGCAGGACGTGACCGTCGGCAGGATCACGCGCGCCTGGCCCTTGAAGCCTGCGGAGCGCCGCTCAGAACTCGCACAGCAGCAGCGCGGGCGGGCGTACCTTCGGTGCCGCCGTCGATGAGCGGCTTCAGGCTCTCTGGGTTCTCGGGGTCGACGAGGTTGACGAGGGTGGCGTTCATCCACCGCCGGGCTTCGACGGAGTCGAGGCCGCAGATGACGAGGTTGAACTGCAGGTAGTAGTCGTCGTCCTTGTCTTGGATCTTGCCAAAGTATCTGTAGTTTTGTTAGTTTGCGCGGGCGGCGCAGACGGTCGCGTACGGTGTGACTTTGACCCCGGGGACGCGCTTCATGATGAACTCTGCTGCCACAGTCGCCTTCGGCTGCCCCACATCCTTTTGTCTGCATGGCGTAAGTCAGATACTCCAGTCAAAGGCGCGTTTGGCGCACCTGAACAAGAATTGGCGATTGAGATTGCTGATGTCAATGGTGTCCATGTCGATGACATGGATGTCTTTGAAGCCGAGCAGCGCGAGGTTCGCCAGGATCTCGCATCCCAGACCACCAGCACCAATAACAAGAATCTTGCACTGCTCGCGAAGGAACTTCTTGACCTAAATGCTAACATGTTCAGTCGCAATCTATGAGCAGTCGACGCGATCACGCACGCCATCGCCTGCGAGGAAGGCCGGGTCTGTGCGGGGACCCGGCTTGTCGAGAATCTGGTCAACATGGAAATATCGCCCCGGCCAGTCGCCCTGGTGCGAGGATTGCCCTGGATGTACAGTTGCAGCCATTGATAGTGAGAGTTGTGAGTAAGCCGTGAGGCGCGTGAAGGCGAAACACAGGCGCCCATAGACATGGAAAGAGGCCGACAAAGTTTTGCTCAATGGCTCTCTCTAACACTGTCGTCCAGTTCAGCGGTCACCAATACCTCAGACACCGGCTGGTCCTGTCGATATTGAGCGGAAGGCCGGTACGAATTGATAAGATTCGATCGAATGACAAGAACCCGGGTCTCTTAGGTACGTTTTCAGCCCTTGATCTACACAATGGTTTATTTACCCTGCTCACTAGATTATGAGATCAGTCTCCTGCGTCTGCTGGAGAAAGTGACCAATGGCACCATCATTGAAATATCCGTGACTGGTACGCACCGCATAACTTCATCAATGACACTCTTGACTGATGTTCACCCGTAGGTACCGCCATCCTCGTGAAGCCTGGGATCATCTCTGGCGGTCCTGTCACCCACGACTGTCCCCTTTCACGCTCAATAGGCTACTTTCTGGAGCCCATCATAATGATAGCTCCTTTCGCGAAGAAATCGTTCCAGTTGACCCTACGTGGGATCACCACCAATGACAGCGATCTTTCAGTGAGCCGTTATAAGTTTAGCCCTGGCCTAGCACCTCATATGTTTTGACAAGGTGGACCTGATGAGGACGGTGACCCTGCCTCACGTCCAGTTGTTCGGAATCTCCGACGGACTCGAGTTACGGGTAGGCCCCTATGCTCACGCTCTTTGACCCGGCTCATTTACTATGTATAGATAAAGAAAAGGGGGGCTCAGCCTGAAGGTGGAGGCGAGGTGCAATTCCTGTGTCCGGTAGTCAAACAAGTCAAAACCTTGAATTTCGTGGATGCGGGGAAAATCAAGCGCATAAGAGGCATTGCGTTAGTCCTTTTTATGTCCATGTCGACGTCCCCATACTTATGCGCACCGGTGCGTAGACACGCAGTGCGCGTGAATCCCCAATTCTCCAACCGCATGATAGAAGCTTCCCGCTCAATCCTGAACCGATACATTCCGGATATCTACCTGTACTCCGATGTCTACAAAGGCGAAGAAAGCGGAAAGTTCGTCGCATATTTGTCTATTTGGCTTTTCCTGACTACATATGCGTCCAGATCCCCAGGATATGCACTCACCCTCCTCGCAGAATCTACTACATCCGCCATCCATTCCTCCGAAGCCATTTCTCAGCCAGGCGTAGCGCCTGAAGATATTGCATTGCTCGCAACTCGTGCTTTGTTACAGGAGATCAATTTGGGAGGCTGTGTGGACCGCAAGCACCAGACGCTAGTGCTGTTACTTATGGTAATGGGCAGCGAGGATGTAGGACGCTGCCGAATGGGGGAGCCGACTTTGCGAACGTGGGCGGTTTACACTTCCTACATCGTCGGGTCTTTGCTGATAGTGGTGTGCAGTATCCAATTCTTGCGGGACGTCAAGGACTTCTTTGGCACTTCATTCAAAATAGTCCTCGCAGATGTGTCAGATTCTTCATCGACAGAATTGCTATACTCTTGTTATGGCACTGGGTACGTCAACGTGAACCGCACACTTGCTTGATTCCGGTTTTGTAGAGGGTCAGATTATAAGTTATAAACCAAAAGTACTGTTACTGTATGTATTCTACAAAGGGAGATGTTGTCTATTGATCACAGATCATCGGTATATGATGAGGACCCTACCAAAATCCCCCTCCCCCTTCCCGTTTCCGGCAGCCATCAACCACTGTTCTAATAGCGGCCACCCTGCCTCAAACCTTGTCGCTAACTCGTCTGTGTGATGCTCCCCATCCAAGAGAGACAGCAAGTCCGGCGGGAATGTGACGGGGGGCACAAACGATCCCTGCTGCGAAATCGACGCCTGTATCTGAGGTACGGACCCCGGTGGCGCGGATGGGGAGCGCGAGTACCGCGGTCTTGCTGCGGACACAAGAGGAGAGGCGGGCGGAGCAGGATTCTGACCATTAGAAAGGTTAATGAACATGCTGGTTGTGTGCTGCCGGCGAGTATCGCGGGGAAACATAGTTTGGCCATCTTCCCGCGCGTGCTGCTTCAAGGGAGAGGTTCTTGGAGTGACGTTTGATGCTGGGTGCGGAAGCCCAGCCAAATTGACTGGCGGTCGGGGAATGAGCTGGAGTTTCTCAAGAATACGCTCCGCTGCACTAGACTTGCGAGAACGGTGTCTGGAGGCATCAGAGTTTCTGCGCGCCATAGGCTGAGGGTTGAAGGACGTTTCCGTCGGACTAGTATTTTTCGGGCTTTCGAAAGGGCGGCCTCTCGGGATCCTGTTCGTGCGTCCCTCAGACTGGGGGGATATCGTTTCGGGAAACACAACCTGCCCAGAGGATGAGAAACTCTGCACTCGGGCACGTGTCACGGTCGTAGGATCACTTCGTGTTCCTACTGGTGCATCGGGGTCTTCCGGCAGTAACACTGGCCATCTGTGGACTCTGCGAAGGAACCCCTGAATCATTGTTATTTATATTTGCGAGAGTAATCGCAGAGCTGGCATTTACCTTGATGACACCGAAACTGGTAAAGCGCCGCACATCAACTCCTAGCTCATTCACGTTGTACTCTTCCATCCATTCCATAACTGTCTTGCCAGGCCGAAGACGGGAATACAAATGCAAAAGTTTTGGCCAATCAGTCACCTCACGTCCTATTAATCTTCCATGAGTATAGCTAAACTAATAGAAAGTGGGCTTTGCGCACCTGGCTTCGTAACATAGGGTCCACACTCCTCTTTCACATGCGGTTCATCAGCAAGCCATTGTATATTCTTGCGCAATGTGTACATGTTGGAGTACTGAAAGATGTCAATCATCATGATTACTTGATAATATCTTGTTTGTCCAACGCTCGATTATGAACACCAATATCATGCAGTGTGGTTCACTTACAAGAAGTGAGATATGGCTTGCCTCGTCAACTCCAGATCACAATCAGCCAAAGCCGCTATCCTGCTGACGTGATTTGTACCGTCGATGAACTTGCAGACCTGTTGATGTATTTAGCACAGCTCCACGGCACACACGACTGGCTGCACACTTTGCCCATAGTCAGATCCCAGTTCGACTCTATCCGTTTAGATAGATTGATCAGGGCGAGAGGCACCTGCCAGTCTTGGACCGGTGGAGGATTGGGGTAGAACGGGAATATCTTCAGCTCAATGGAGTTGAATTCATCGATTTGGATCGATGTTTCCGAATAAGAATTCAAATCTTCGTAAAGTTGCTCTAGAATTGCATGAACCGCTGGAGAGGTGCTGGCTTTGGATAGAAATCCAGACTCTTCCTGCATCATAACGTCAGCTCAAGGTGTGTGGCTATACAGAACGGCCTCGAGTACCTCACAGGCTGACAATACACGACTCGTTTTTCGTACTATCGGCTCGTAGCAGCTGAGATCCGCGGTTCTTTCGAACACAAAACATAGATTGTATCGAAAATAGTTCCGTTCATAATCTCCCCGTAGCTCAACAGGAAAGCCTATGATCCTATATTTCTTCGTGGCGCATATGACAAGCCTCCCGCAAAGGGCACTCCTGGGAATGACATAAGTGGATATTTCATCGAAATGAAACAAAGTGCGGTTGGAGGATGCAGAGCGTTTGTTCGGAGAGTGTTGGCCGAATGAGTTTGCTCGTCTGTCAATGGGCGAGCGAAGCGAAGAGCTGGAGTTACGCGAGCTGGGTTCAGGCTCTACGGTAGCAGGCACAGGAGAACCTGAAGCTGATGTGCTATTCCCATTTGTTGACCCAGAGTTGGAGACAGCGATGAGACCTTCTGGAACCTGGTAAACAATCTTGGGGCCCTGGCGCAGATCAAACACTGCGTAGAAGACAGACTGGATGCGAGGCAAGAATGAATCGCCATCGCCAGAAGGCATTGCGGATGTCTACTCTTGAGCACAGTTACAAGGTCGTGGAGCGCATGTAGACTATCCGCATTCCGCTTATGGGGGCAAATGATCGAAGGAAGCAGACGCGTCGCGCACACCCGTGTCCCTTTCGTCTGAACTACCAGTACCATAATTTATATGACCTCCCCACTAGCTTTCGGGTTTCGAGCACTCCCACTTCCAATCATTCAACTCTCCTTGGCTGCAGTCTTAAAATGTGGCCAGTCATTCCGGTGGTCCGTTTTTGCCTTGCCATGCGAGCCCAGCGGAACAGAAGGTCCATCTTCTCCGACCCATGAATACAGATATTGTCTTCGGGATCGTCTTGTATGTCTAAGACAGTCTCCCGACACGCTTTTCTACCGCTCCGTCTATCCAGAAAGTCATATATCTCCTGCACAAGAAGTCTCCAGGGACGCGGAGACATTGGCTTGGCTCCGCGATTACTTCCAACTAGACATTGACCTCATGAAGCTATATGATGATTGGAGCACGCGCGATCCGGTCTTTAGGAAGCTTAGAGACAGGTTTAGTGGTATTCGGATGCTTCGACAAGATCCTTGGGAAAATCTTGTCTCGTATGTGAACTTTCTTCGCGACGTTTGAAGGCGTTCTGACGAAACCATAGATTCATATGCTCTTCAAACAATAACATCTCAAGAATCACACAGATGGTGAATGCTCTATGTAAACGCTACTCGCCGGCGTTGGTGTCAGTGCCACCTCCTGGCTCTGCTGAAAGCGAAACGTACTACCCGTTCCCTCCTCCGTCCTTACTGGCCGCGCCCGAAGTTGGCTCCGTACTACGAGGATTGGCTTTCGGCTACAGGGGACCTTTCATACAACGTACCGCTGAGATGCTTGTGAATGCACATACCTCGGGAAGTGCTCAAGGTGGTCGGGAAGCTGCAGAGCTTTGGCTGATAACGCTCAGAGAAATGGACACAAATGTCGCCAGGGATGAGCTTTTGAAGTTCATTGGTGTGGGGCGTAAAGTCGCAGATTGCGTGCTATTAATGAGCATGGACAAAGTGTGTAGACTGATGGCTCTCACCGTCTCCGTGCTAAATGATTTACAGAAGGAAGTTATACCAGTTGACACTCACGTGCACCAGATCGCGATCAAGCACTATGGACTTCGTGGTTCCTCTTCAGTAAAAGCGAGTATGACGCCTAAGCTATACGACGAGGTGAATGCAAAACTTGCCAATGTGTGGGGGGACTACGCAGGCTGGGCCCACTCGGTAAGTATGGGGCATGCTCCTGATATCTAATATTCTGAGAACTTCTTCTTTTCTAGGTGTTATTCACGGCTGATTTGAAATCTTTTTCTTCCTATGGGCTGCCATCGCCAACGCCATATACAGCATCAGGGGACACGCCAACTATCCGAAAGGTTGCTCAGATGGCCGTCGCCATGCTCCCTTCTCCGTCACTCACGCCTTCCCCTTCATTGGCATCGAAGAAAAGAAGTCGACGAACTGGACCACAAGCAGCCAATTTGATATCCTCAGACGAATTACCTGTCTTATCAGGGTGTGAAGGAACGTCGTTGACAGAGGCTCATATTGGCGATGATACAAGCCTAGCAGATCGAGTAAAGAAACGGCGGCGTGTTGGCCCTACTGTGTCTGCTGCGCGCTGAGGCTTGTATCTTCTATTTAGACTCAGGAACATTCTTGTATGCCAGACCGAGAATGATGGTGGTGCTACATTTCCGTACCTTTCTAAGTCACGTGGCATTCACCACACATCTAATCGCTTGACACTTCTCATTTGAGAACCACGTATCTTACTCTCATCCATGTCTTCACAACAGGCAAAGATAGAAGAAATCATCGACACTGCACAGGATTTGGGTCACCCAGCAGATGGTTCTGATTCTGAAGCATCCAATTCAGATGTCAACCGCGACGAAGAAGCAGCTGGAATACCACAGGCATCCACGTCATCTAAAAAGAAGAAGAAGAAGAAATCAAAGGCGATGAAAGCACTGAATGCGCTTAGGGGAAAAGCCGAAATACCTCAAGAAGTGGTTAATCAGGTGCTGGACAAGGTCAAGGATCATGGAGGGGCAGAAGGTGCTGATGCTGAAACTGTGAGGGCTGCACTAGAGCAAATGAAGATCATGGACGTGTTGAAAGGGAAAACGGGGATTGGAGGGAAGAACAAGAAAGATATGGGCGAGCACAAGGTATGTCTGTACCCAGTATCGTAATGGTCTAGATGGTTGACACGTACTCCATTCAAAACTTTGCAGTTCTGGGCGACGCAGCCTGTGCCCCAAATAGGTATGCGAAACCCAGCTACTTGACTACTCTGTTTTAAAATATTGCAATAGGTGAAGGACCGTCAACTGTCGATGGATCCATTGAACCGTCAGTTCCGCCCGAGCAAGTTCGTCAGGAGCCGTACCCATTGCCCAAAGAATTCGAATGGTGTATTGTAGATCTCAATGAAACCCAACAAGTACGTATATCCGTTCTCCTTTGCGTATGGGCTCGGACTCTCATTTTTGTCACAGACCAAAGAGGTTTACGATCTACTTTCTTTGCACTATGTCGAGGATGACGTTGCGTCATTCCGTTTCTTGTACAGCGCGGAATTTTTAGCTTGGTATACTCTCTCATGCAAATGCCGTGAGAATACAACTCTAATATCCCACCCCAGGGCACTGAAACCGCCGGGCTACCACAAGGAATGGCACATAGGTGTACGTGTGCGTTCTAACAAGAAACTAGTTGCCTTTATATCCGGGGTCCCATTGTCTCTTCGTGTCCGAGAGAAGTGATTCGATTTTACCTCCACTTCTTCTAATCTCATTCTCATTGCTATACAGCACTGTCCTAGCCAGCGAGATTAATTATCTTTGCGTGCACAAGAAACTACGCTCAAAGCGATTGGCGCCCGTACTTATCAAAGAAGTCACAAGACAATGCCACCTGAAAGGAGTATTCCAAGCCATCTACACCGCGGGCGTGATGCTGCCTACGCCGATCGCGATGTGTAGGCGAGTTTCTTGATATTTTATATCAGCAGATGTTCGATTGACGCCGCTCGCTTGCTACAGATACTACCATCGCTCGCTGAATATCCCGAAGCTCGTCAATACAAATTTCACACATGTACCTCGAAGTATGACTCTTGCTAGGATGATCCGGATCTACAAGCTACCTTCGAGTCCGCATCTTAGCTATTTGCGCGAGATAGAAGAGAAAGATATCTCGGCGGTTTCCGCGTTGTATACGCGCTACATGCAAAGATTCAGCATGGCCCCGACAATGAACGAAGAGGAGATAAGGCATCAATTCATAAGCGGGAAGGGCACAGGAGAGAAAAGAAAGGAGGACCAAAGGAGGGACAATCAAGTCACATGGACTTATGTCGTTGAGGTGAAACGTTTAATTCTGCTGAAGTATAAGTACCTTGCCTTAACAGTTTTCAATTCACAGGACCCCAAAACGCACGAGATTACGGATTACTTTTCCTTCTATTCTCTGCCGTCTACAATCATCAATCAACCCAAGTATGGTACTCTCGAAGCGGCCTACTTGTTCTACTACGCTACAAGCGTGGCCTTCGAAGAACGTGCAGAAGAAGAGGGCCACCTGAAGAAACGCTTACAGGATCTGATTGGTGACGCCCTGATTTTGGCGGACCAAGCTAAATTCGATGTCTTCAACGCCCTCACATTGATGGATAATGTGCCTTTCTTACAAGAGTTGAAGGTTCGCAGTTTTGCCCATCATCATCCGCCTGTCTGTTGATGGTGTGACCCAGTTCGGAGCCGGCGATGGACTCCTTAATTTCTATCTCTACAATTGGAGAACAGCGCCTCTGGCAGGCGTAGATGCCATGGATGGGGTCGGCGCTGGTAAAGGTGTCGGGGTCGTGATGCTCTGATCAACATTGTGTTTGCAATCCATAATATACGCACACTTGAATCTATGATTGAAAGGCTAAAAGACACATTGAAAGACTGGTGCATTCCATCATAGTCCATAGGCGAAACTAGTCACTGTCAATATGAATAACATCGTCATCGTCAACGCCCCAATCCATCTCGGGACTTGGGCTCCTCTGTTTTTTCGATTTCTGTTTGTCCTTGCGCCTCGAAGGAGGCTGGGGTACTGCAGCACCTCCAGCCCCAAGGTCTCGCCCGTTGAAACTAACAGGTGGTCGTGCTGCGCGAGACACACCACCAAGTGTGTGTCCGCCAGTGCCCCATTTCGGAGCTTCATCCTCCTCTTTGGCCTTTTCCTTTCCCTTGGATGAGCCTGCCGTGGCTTGTGACTGAGTCGGCCTGCCATTCAGGGTCTGACCTGATCCACCAAACGCGACAGGTGGCTGATTAATACCATGAGCAAAAATTCAGCACCAGAAAAAACGAATCGACTTACAGGCGAACTAGCGCTAGGTGAAATGGGCGATGCAGGGGGTGGCGTGTAAGCGGCCACGTTGAATCCAAAAAAGAGTTTTCCGAAGGGTAGATTGAGCGCCGCAGGAACTTTAACGTCGGAATCGAGGCTTTCAGTCGTAACGACCTTGTGTTTGCTGATATAGGCGACGTTCAGTTGGTTGACATGTAGAGAGAAATCGGTGCGTACTCAGTTCGAATAATCTTGCTGTCATCTGGAACCTGCTCAGCTGCTCGATGGCTAATACCCCTCCCCTTAGTCTTCCTTCCGGCGAGTGTCTGGCCTTTGCCTTTGAAGCTCTCCCAGTGATCGCCTCCTTTGCTGACACTTGTTGAAGCAGGGCCCGACGGCGCAAACGCACCGCTTCCGGCGCTTCCAGGCCTTGAGATACCAGGTGAGGTTTCATTTAAGTCAATCTTCAGTTTCGATGCCATCGTCGCTGGGGGTGCTGCTTTGGGGCGTTCGGGTTCAACATAGCCCACAGGAGCCGCAAAGTCGACTTCAAGATCCGCGTCTAGCACAGATATACCTTCTCCACCAGGGTTCGTTTCCATCACCAATATGCCGAATATCATCGAGTTATAGGCTATTTCGATAATGTCGCCTTGTGTGAGACATGAGAAGTTGCGGAAAGCTTGTTCCAGTCTAATCCATTTCATCAATAGACATATCTGGGCAGGCAAGGTAGACAACTGACACTGCTTTGTGATCTCCAATCTCAAGGAAGTGCACCGATTGAGCCTGCAACTTGACGAGCTTTCCCTTAGGTAACTCGGTGCCCGTGATACGGATCGGATCGCCTTCATTTAAACGCAGAGTCTTCATCATCCAATACGGGAGATGAACAACGCCCTCTTCGGCGATAAACTCAAGAACACCCGCATGCGTAGAGGCAGCAGGATTGGAAGGGTTTCGAAGTTTGAACATCCAAGGAGACTCCAGGTCGAGATTGGTCAAGTTCGCCAATGCAGAGGGGGGCATAATGACTATAGAGAGACTCAATGAATGGAAATTTCTTGTGGTTGAAGATAAAACACAAACTCTTGCCCCCGTAGGAGAGGTTCTCTCGTTCTCGGCCTGGCAACATGGCGACACTATACGCCTTTAGGTATTCGTCATAGGAGCGAGCAGGTGCACGGCCAAATCGAGGACCCATGCCTCCGCCGAAACCTCTGTGAATAACACGGCATACTATCAGATAAGTGGCGAGCGATCAGCCGAGGAGCGCGCACTGAGCAAGTTGATTGAAGAAGGCTCCTGGGCCTCCTGCTCCATTCGGGTCACCAAACTGAAATATGTTTGAGAGTCAATTACTATTGAAATTTGAAGATTGAGCATACAAGATCCATGAAGAATGTAATAGCCTTGTTGTAGTTGAGAGCAAGAGCTGACTTGCGTATCATCTGCGATTACGCGTTAATAACATAGGGGTATCTCTGTTTATGGAGCAAACCTTTTACCTCTCTCAATTGCTTTTTCCGCGACGCGTTCGGCAGATCGCTTTCCGTTCTCAATATCTACCTTGTCGCTAGCCCTCGATGACTTCAACATCGACCAACCAAGGCCTCAACTCCAACACTGCCTTCAATGACAAGGTAGATCTATCTCGAATCCAGCGTAACCTTGCCCTGACAATGCACGCGTCCTGTAGGGCAAGCCAGCAGAATTGAGGCTGTCTAATTTGGTAGCTGCCAAAGGTTCGTAAATTATTTGTCTCATCTGCGTATACTACTGATTCCTCATTGGGCTCCTAGCGATCAGCGATGCTGTACGAACGTCCCTCGGTCCAAGAGGAATGGACAAGATGGTAGATCAAGTTGGTGATCGTTTCTACCAAATGTTCTCATATTGCTCCTACAGATCCAAACCTCCAAAGGCGAGGTCATAATTACAAACGACGGGGCGACTATCTTGAAGAGCATCCAGGCATTGCACCCTGCTGCCAAGATGGTATGTAACCTGCATGATCAATGATAGCACGCATTCACGCAGTTTATAGCTGGTCGATCTCTCTGCCGCGCAAGACATTGAGGCTGGAGATGGAACAACATCTGTAGTCGTTCTTGCTGGAGCATTACTAGGCGCCGCAGAGAAGATGCTCCAAAAAGGCATGCACCCAACAATCATTGCCGAAGCTTTTCTCAAAGCTTCGACGAAAGCCGTGGAGTATCTAACAGAAATCTCTACTCCCGTGGATCTAAACGATAAGCAAAGTCTGCTCCGAGCGGCCAGCACGTCTCTCAACTCTAAGGTGAGATCTCTTACAAACTGTCCCGACCCTATCTTGATCTAAATGGAGTAGATTGTATCCCAATATTCTTCAACGTTGGCCCCGATCGCTGTTGCAGCTGTCACTCGCCTGGTCACTCCGACATCCTCAACAGTCGACCTCCGTGACATCAGAGTTGTAAAGAAGGTCGGCGGTACCATAGAAGACACTGAGCTCGTGGATGGCGTTGTTCTCAACCAAAATGTCGTCGTCGCGGCTGGCGGGCCTACGCGAATTGAAAAAGCAAAAATTGCGATCATTCAATTCCAGCTCAGCGCCCCGAAGCCAGATGTAAGAATTTGCACTTTTGATTCCGGGACATTTTCTAATGTATTTGGTAGATGGACAACACAGTAGTCATCAATGACTACCGACAAATGGACAAAGTCATTAAGGAAGGCCGTCAATACCTTCTCAACCTCTGCAAGAAGATAAAAAAGGCGAACTGCAACGTC